>NQII01000803.1:572341-586994 GCA_002778355.1 Clitarchus hookeri
GCACTCACTTTAATACTATTTTCTTTGAGAACTATTTAAACTAGGCATTACCAACACACCTATTTTTTTTCTGTCTTTATTCATATTTATTAGGAATTAAATATTTTAATTGATAAATAAAATATAAGCACGATATTAAATTTAACAAAAATTAAGATACCTGTATGGCAACAGAAGTATAAAACTATGGCGATACATGAAATATTTATAAAACAACCAAAAACGTCATACATGGGGGGATTTTTCAAATGTTTGTTTTAAAATATGTTAAGAACACTAGCTGCGTTATTTTTTAAAACATACTACATTATTTATGTAGTTCAACGTTTATAGACAACTTTAAGTCTACAATACTTACTTGTTAAAATTTAATGTTAGTTTCACACATTCCACACTGAGGTTTTGTGAAATGTACTCATTTATTTGNATACTTACTTGTTAAAATTTAATGTTAGTTTCACACATTCCACACTGAGGTTTTGTGAAATGTACTCATTTATTTGTAGTGTTACAACCTATGGCAACTAAATTCCAAATAATTTCTTGTACAGATACAAACAAATAATTACAGTGCATACGTATTTTCACAGCCGATCTCCCGAGAACCACGCCAAGCCACGACCAAAGGACCGCGATTTACATCTGCCCTCGGCACTGAAACTTACAAAAACTCCTCACTGACAAAGTTCTTGATATCATGTTTTATGTACTAACCACAAAAATATTCCGTCGCGGGATATACTCAAAACGCGGTAGGTCCAGTTTCTTCGCGGTATCTTCGGACTTGACACGCAGTAGGCTGGAAGTCGAGGCTTCGCGTGCGTAGCTCGGGTTATGCACTAGTATGAACACTAGGGTAGACGCGGGTCGAACCGCTAGTAACGAGCTCAACACGAGGACTCGAACCATCGCAGCTCGGCGTCCTCGCGACGTGAGCTCGAGTGGACTAGCTGCATCAAGCACGCGGTGAGTATGGCTGAAGCTGCCTTTACGTGATCCAAAACGAGTTTCGTAAGAGAACTCGCATGCACACTGAGGATAAAGAAAGAGAGGNAAAAAAATCTCTTGTGGAAATACCAAGCAAACTCCTTTCTTAACGTAATTAGCACACAGTTCACAAATAGATTTGTAGGAAAACTTTTACTTGCGAAATAGTAGTTTACGGCTACGGTAAATACTTAATAACCACGATGTTAATTCAGTTTTGTATATAAGCTTCTGAATAAGTGCTACTACATAAAAAGAAGGCCTTCCTTCAGTTCTTAAAGATATATCTTAACTCCACAACATTCCATGTACGAATTATTTTTGGCAGCAATGAGATTCGCCCGCTCGCTCGCTCTTTACAGAGGTTAAGGTATTACAGCGCGTCTTCCAATAAAGCACCGCCACTTACTGTACTACACACAGAGCTCATTAAAAAGTAGTACACTAATAGAATTGTCAGAAATGTACGGTCTATGTTGCGCATGGAAGAAGAGAGCATTTATTTTGTAACACTGTAAAAGATTTTGCTACAATTTAAGTCCTTAAGTGTTTTAGAAAATCAATACATTTTGATCAAAATGTAAGCGTATTTTCACTATCGATAATTTAAAAAAAAAACATTTTGAAAATAACATTTCAAGATCATAGAAATTATTTCAGTTGTGTATAACAAAAAAATTGCTACAATATTTAAAATATTTTTAATAACTGATTTTATGAGTNAGAAATTATTTCAGTTGTGTATAACAAAAAAATTGCTACAATATTTAAAATATTTTTAATAACTGATTTTATGAGCATTTATTTCAACTACGCAAGTATCTTTTTAATATTTTTTGTAAAATTAATAATTTGCCGATATCTTCTTACATTCAGTCATATAAGTCATATAAGCTGTCTAAAATTTTTTTTTTTTTTTTCAAAATGTGTTTCTTAAGTATTTAGATAGAATGTAAATGAGCTTAAATTTTGATTGAAGCAGGCTCTTACTGNTTTTCAAAATGTGTTTCTTAAGTATTTAGATAGAATGTAAATGAGCTTAAATTTTGATTGAAGCAGGCTCTTACTGATTTTTAACATTTAACTAATAATCACACATATATATTATATTATATATATTACATAATATACGCATTCTTCTCTCGTGCGTAGGATAAATGAAAGTTTTGAGACAGTGTTGGCGAAGTGTGTTGCGCAGTAGGCCTACCACGCAACTTGCAAGAGGCAGCAGGTAAGGACGGGAACACTTCTGCGGTCACAAAGAGACGTCAACCCACTTCCGCATGGTCCTCAGCCAGGCGGCAGCCCCCTGCAAGAGGGGGGGGGAAGGTGCTAGGGACGTTCACAATACTCTAGCAGTTGGGTGTCGGATGTCCGGCGCAGTGGCTGTGAAGTACAGCGTCTACCAGGAACTAGAGTGCACTGACGCTGCTCAACCCATTCATTCCCACGTCTATTTGCAGCTTCTGGTGTTGCGAATAAGAAATCATATTTTGGTGCGTGCTGTACTCGAGATGACAACTCGTTTCGTTATCAGAACCAATAAGCTTTTGGCTTTTGTTTTCGGTGATTAGTGATATGCAGCATCAGTCACGTAGAACGTTTTGCTAATCAGTTACAGGGAACATGATTGGGTACTGGCACTGGCGGTGCACACTGAAGCTCAACATGTTAATCATGTACACAGTTGTCTATAACTAATATGCACCCCTTCATAGCTATTGTAGACTGTTCACGGTGAAGTGAGCACTTTTGAGGTTCTAGTTGCATTTTCCTTTTCAGCCATATTTTATCCTTTAACCATCTTTTTAAATATATATTTCTATCTAAGTAATAAACGCAGTGTGTGTAGGAGCCGCGGTGGCTGAGCGGTTAGCTTGCTCGCCTCCTACCAAGGCGAACCGGGTTCAATCCCCAGCCGCGTCCCTCCCGGATTTTCGCATGTGGGAATCGTGCTGGACGATGCCGCTGATCGGCGGGTTTTCTCGGGGGTCTCCCGTTTCCCACGCTCTATTACTCCGGCGCTGCTCCATACTCGCCTCAATCACCCTCAACGGCTCTCAAGACCTCTCTGTTTGTTAAAGAGTCGCCCAAATATCTTCACTCACTCACAGTGTGTACACTCCACCACACTCGGAAGTTAACGTCTAATGTTAAAATAAAATATGTTTATTGACTCTTATTCCAAATGAGAGGGCTTTGAAAAGTGCTCACTTTACCGCGAATAGTCTATAGTCGATCAAGGGCGGTGCTTATAGTGAGGTTATGTCGTGGAAGCAACAAGCGGAGTGTGGTTACCACGGTAACTGGGTTCACGATAAGCTGAGAAGT
Organism: Clitarchus hookeri; assembly: GCA_002778355.1. Lineage (NCBI taxonomy): Eukaryota > Metazoa > Arthropoda > Insecta > Phasmatodea > Phasmatidae > Clitarchus > Clitarchus hookeri. Next base: position 575,660 of record NQII01000803.1, read on the forward strand.
GAATGATAATTGCAACCCAGGTAAGTTTTGGTGAAATCGTCAGAAACACAGAAATGTTCGTATGGGACTTTCAGCGGCGACGCCATCATTTTGCTGGTGGAAAAACTGAAGCAAGGTTCAATGCAGGGCCGTCGAGTTTTTTTTTTCTGACGCATACATTTTGACATTCAGCTCTGAAGAAACACTTTTTAGCTGTGTTAGAGTGGTCAGAAATGCGCGCGATGTCTTGACAGTACCCAGCAGGCCTCGCCTGAAGAGCGTGTAGATATGCACACCGGACATCAACACATTGCGCACGTGTTTAACAGTTTCGCGAGAGAAACACACTGCAACGCTTATCAAGCACCAGGGAGGCGGGAGCCTTAAGGGGCCCGTCTACCTGGAGCTTTCTCCGCGTTTTGAGGCCGAGAAGCGTGGGAGCGACAAGGGCGACAATGCCACGCGCTACAAGTGCGCCATCGCCCATAAGCGCACGGCTCTGAACTGCCGTGCAGTGTTCTCGTCGTGCAGCGTGTGCCCCTATCATTTCATTGGTGGAAAGTGTGTAGCGAAGTTCAATGCATGCCCCTTGGTTACGTTCGTGTGTATATAACGCGCGTATATTTCGAGACAGAGCACTTTGAAAAAGCTGTTTTAGGAATGCTGGAGTGCTCCGAAATGGCGTTTCTAATGTGCGTGACATCTGGCAAGTAGTCTGAAGTGCGCGTTCTTTCCGTAGACTAGCACATCGGACGCACGTTTAATAGTTTCGTTAAAAGATTAGTGAATTTCCAACAGACTGGAACGCAGTTCGAGATCCAGGCAGGCGGGCGGGGGCCTTAAGTAGCTGCCACCCACGTGGCAATATTAGGAGGAAGGAGGTCCACAGGCGGCAATTGGCTTGGAGGAGGTGCAGCTGAGAACAGCCCCGCCACCCACGCCTTCTCGCACCACGGGGCAGACTAGAGCAGTTTTACTTCCCGCCTCACATACAGCAAGAGCAAGAATAGGAGGTAGGGGTGGCAGTCGCCCCTCCCCCTCCCGACCCAACATCCACATAGGGCGGCGATAACGACCGGCGTTTCAGCCTCGCCACTTGAGACCGCGGGGGGCATACCACCATCCTATAAGCACGCAGCAAATCAAATCACAGAGCACGCACTACTTCCCAGTCCGTCAGCGCGGATTTCTCTCGCCACATTCACTCACCAACATTCACGGTTACCTGAAGCCCCGCTGAAGTTCTACTTTCCAGATATTCCTTCGCCTCGTGCAAACAAATCTTTACCTAGTCTAGAAACTTACACCGCAGAAACAACGCGCCACATTATTGGGCACTCGAGGGTAATCATATTTTGAGTAAGAACTGTTTCTTACTAGGTATTACCAACACACCTGTTTTATCTCTGTTTTTATTCATATTAATTATAAATTAAATATTACAGATAAAATATAAATAAAAGATCAATTTAACAAAAAAAAAAGTAATTTTAATTCGAACAGAAGTGAAACACGTGACATATTTAGGAAACCATTAAGCACGCCATACATGAAATGATTTTTCAAAGATTTGATTGGACAAAAGTGTGAGGAAACCGCGACTAGACTATACTCGCGCAAACTATGAACCACATCCGTCGTCATTAAGGAGCCTACCTAGTTGTCATATAGGTCTCATTGTAAACCGTTGTCTCTATTTAAAAAAAAACATGTGCAATATCTCAATAGAAATCATTTTCAGGGCAGAAATGGAGGTCGATATTGTGTCGCCCATTTATACATTTCGTTATTGAGTCCTAGAAAATCGCTGTAAGTAGCCCATTATTATTCTTCTGTAAAACTGTGTTTTAAACTATAGCGAAAAAGCTGTATATTTTCTGAACAGATTGCAGTTTTAAAACCCTGCCGTCGCCGCTTGAAACTCTGAGATAACAGAAAACACGCTAAGCTTGTTTATGTTACGTAATGCTGCCTTACTTACGGCGAGGCGTGACCTTGGACGCGTGGAGCGGTAAGGCCGGCCTCGGTACGCACATCGAATATCCGGTCGCCTTTACGCTCAAGGCACAGAACTGGCGTGCATGCATACTTTCTCTCGTCGACTCGCCTCTAATAGGACTTTCAGTGCCGTCCCTTCCGTTTTATGGTGTAACAATACAAAGGCGTGCCACGCGTCCCTACTCTATGTTAAGGCGCCCGTCTACCTGGAACTTTTTCCCACGTTTAGGCCGAGAAGCGCGGGAGCGATAAGGGCGACACTGCCACGCGCATCAAGTACGCCATCGCCGCTAAGCGCAAGGCTCTGAACTGGCGTGCAGTGTTCTCGTCGTGCTGCGTGTACCTATGGGACTTTCAGCGGTGACCATATAATTTTATTAGTGGGAAGTCTTTAGGAAGGTTCAGTGCAGGCCCCTATAGTAGGTTTGTATGTATCTGATGGGTGCATTTTGAGCTACAGCGCCTTGAAAAGGCCGTTTTTTAGCGGTTTTGGAGTACTCTGAATTGATGTTTCTAACGTACGTGATATTTTGAAAGAACTTAACAGCTCTCGTCTGAAGTGTGTGTTCTTTTCGTAGATCAGCACGTTGGACGCACGCTTAACAGTTTCGTTGAAAAATGTGTATTTCGAACACTCTGCAACGCAGTTCAAGCGCCAGGTAGACGGGCGCCTTAAGGGTATTATTGAAGAGGCAAATGTTGAACAACTGTGCGTCTGCAGTAATGCGCTCTGTTTGGCAGACTGCGATACAAGAAAACCTGTACGACTCAAGCCCGCCCCCACTTCACCGAGATCTGAGAGCACCAGTGAAACTACTCGCTTCGCGGCTTTGCAAGCTGCCGACAGAGGGAAGCCACCGGGGAGACAACCATAAAGTAAGCAGTTACGATAATCATGCCATTGTGCATGGCGACATACCGTAGTGACGTCCAGCTGACGAACAGCACAGAAGACTATACTTCTACTGCCGTATTTATACAGGCTTGCACCTGATACGCATCCCTCGCCAAGTCACGGTCAATGTTGTCAACAATTAAGGAAATCCACTACGCCACACGTGAGAACCCACCAAAATACACTCGATTCTAAAAATGCCCATAATCAAAACCGTTCACTAATTACAAAAATAGCCATATATTTCGTTAAACTATCTTTTAAAAACAGATTTTAATTTTCGTAGATGCGCATGTAGTTGCTTTTAGTAGATCAGTAAGTATCTTGGTACAATCTTTATGCTACCAATTAATTACTATCGGTTAGAAAATGTTGATATAAATATTAAGCAATTCACCATACTCATATTTTAATTATATATTTAACCGAGAAATGTATTATCCACATTCGATCAACAATTTAAAGGAAATCCAAGAGGTTATCCACTGACGAATAGATAACGATTTAGGCCTCTATGGCTGCCGTCACAAGGGCTGAAGACGGCTTGAGAGGATCAGAAAGAATTTTCTAGTAATCGTGTTCCTCGGCGTAACGCGGTAGTTGGAGTAATTTCTGGGCTATGGCCGACGACACTATAAATATCACCGCAGCGGGAGGGTCGAGAGTCATTGTTGTAACCACCTGGCTGAAGTGTGGTTGAAGGGCGAAGTCTGGTGCAGCGAGGAACATCGGCGAAGAAAACGGACGATAGGGCGTGATACTCGACGAGTACAGGACTACTGTGCATGTGGGCGCTCGGAGATCTCGGTAACATTGCGGACTAGTGGACTCAGGGCTAAATCAAGGAGGGACTGTATGAATGTGTGATATGGTCTTTATTGTAAATATTGGAACTGTCAACTATAGACATATTATTAGTAAAATAATTCATTAGCTTTTGATATGCTGTTTATTGAGACTGATTTTAGTTATTTGTTTGCATAAATTTCTTTGAAGTGATAGTAAATTGTATTGATTAAATTTATTAATTGTAAATAGTATTGAGAGCCTCCCGATTTTCGCACTGGGAATCGTGCCAGACGATGTCGCTGGTCGGCATGGTTTCTCAGGGATCTGCCGTTTCCCCCGCCCTTGCATTCCTGCGCCGCTCCATACTCTCATCACTTCACCCTCGTCGGCTCTTTCAAATCCTCGTTGATAAGAGCAGCTTAAACCTCTCCACTCCACACCATTGGCACAGAGTACTAAAGTATACAGAAACAAAATAACCACCTATTCCGCGAACTCCATCCGCACAAGCCAGGAAAATGACGTCACTGGCCGGCGACATGTTGGAACGGCGTTAGCCAATCAGCGCCTGGTGAACTATTCGCCACCGGCAACACAGCTAACAGAAGCATGCAGCAGCCAGACACAGGGCCTCGCGCAGCCAATCAGAGAGTTAGTACTTATCTCCTCTGTGCCATTGGACTTATGGAAGATGAACGGGGTGGCGAGAGAGGGGGACAGCTCCCCATAGCCGCGGCACTATTTTCTGATCAGTCACGGCAGTGTAAAAGTCTTTGAAGGCCTGTCTAGAGCTTCGTACTCTCCACAAAAAAGAAACTGAAGCCCTGGGGTATTTCTGGGTTCACAAGGAAACGCACAATAGCGAGGCAAAAGGGCAGTTCGAAGTTGAAAGCAGAACGGCAGGACATAAATCCCGCAGAAACTCAGCAGTATTTCGCACGTGCAGTCGCCGCTACGAAAATAAGCTCCTGAAAAGAGGAACACCGAGGAGGAAGTGAACGCAAATAGACTCCAAGCAGAACCTTCAGCAAGGAAACTGCGGCGAAGCAGCTCGGGGTCCCTCACATGCTTGTGTAAATTCCGCTGCGCAATCACATCCTCCAGAAGCTACCGTGTATAAAGTTGGCCTACATTCAAGCACGGGTCATAACTACTGCTATTTTCCTTATGATTTTCATTAATTTTAAACAAGTTATCATCGATACTGTGTCTCAAAACCATAAAAGTAGTCGACATGTCTAGAGAAAAATTGGATCTTGGACAGCCTTAAAGGGCACACCGGCCTGCGTCGTTTATCTTATTTTTTGTACGAAAAGCGCGGGAGCTATAAGGGTTACAATGGCACGCGCTACAAGCTACACACAGGGCTCTGAACTGGCGTGGTGTGTTCTCGTGGTGCTGCGCGTACGTACTGCACTTTTAGCAGCGAATCTATCATTTTATCGATGAAAAGTCTGTAGCAAAGATCAATATAGGCCCCTATCGTAGTTTGACTCGTGCCAGGCTAGTATGTTTTAAGATACAGCAGTCTGAAAAAGCAGTTTTTAAACTACATTTAGTGGGCTCCTATATAATATTCACAGTACGCGTGGTAGCTTTGAAGTACATCACGTCCTCGTCTGGGGTATGATTTCTTTTCATAGGCAAACATACTACGGGCACGTTTAATGGATTCGTCAGAAAACCAAAATTTCAAACACACTGCAATGCAGTTCAAGCATCAGGCAGGCGGAACCCTTAAGGTGGTCGCTTGTTTGAAGGAATTGTTCACGTCCGAGGCCTAAAAACGTGGTAGCGCTAGGGGCGACCGACACATGCGCACCAACTCTCTCTCTCTCTCTCTCTCTCTCTCTTTCTCTTACATTGCCTCTACGCGTAAAGCACTGAACCATTGAGTAAAGATATACCTAGAGTGGACATCCCCAGATTAAAGATTGTGACCACCCCAGCAGGTAAAAATCTGTAGTTCTTGGTATGAACACCATGTAGCGCTAGTCCATTGTCGTGGCGACTGCGTGGGAAAGTCGGCAGCGTTGCCACTGCGACATCTGCCCTCTCTCTCACGCATACTCCATCTTTGTCTCTCCCAGACCAAACTCCACAACAGTAGAACCTGTTCTGAATGTCTGCTATACCCACGAAGCTGGGACACACAAGATGGCGGACACCCGCGTAATTACCTCAAGCCGTATATGTCCGTTTACGAAAAGATTACGGGTTCTGTAAAACGTATGTGTGTACAAAGTGAAACTTAATGTACGCGTAAGTAACGGGAAATATTTAAAAGTATTCACACTGTCATAATAAAACAATAAACACAACTTTATAAAATACGCGACAACTGTGACGTTATGTAATGCATTTATATTACCACGCAAATGTTCTGCAGGGTGTGTGCGCGCACGCGTGCGTGTGTGTGTGTAGCTCAGTGGGTTGGCGTGCAGGTATGCGCCACGCAACTTTAGGCTTTAGAGTTAAAATCTCTGTCGTGTAACGAAGTTTTTTATGTGATACATTATTGCTGTTTATAACTTTTGTTATTGTTATAAAGCGATTATTTCCAGAATCCCTTTGTCCAACAGCACAGTGCAATCGACTAGCTGTGGTTGTTTGCTAATCCAATCGATTGGTATCCAAAGTTCATAATTTGAGCTGTGTAGCGTGGGTAATGTTAACAGGCACACCACTGTGATAGTTTTGTCTTCTTTTGGCCTTCTAACTGTAAAAACTTGTTTAATTACGGAAATCACATGAATTATTATTATGCTCATTAAATATACGTATGTAAATACATTGGCGCAGTCACGGCTGAAAAAGGGTGGGTGGGTTATATTGGGACATGCCCCCCTCCCCGAAAATGAAAATAAAATATTCAAAAATTAAATTTTAAAACAAAATAACAACTGTTATTTAATTTTAATATAAAAAATGTGTGAAGTTTTAATATTATAGCTTTCTTATTTTCTCCAAAAATATCAATTTGATATCCCCCTCCCCTCGTAATAAATTCCTGGCTACACCCCTGTTTAAATAATTTGCTAATGTTTTAATGAGTGGCGTAAATGTCCGTCGTACATACATGTGAATACAGTATCTTGTTTTCCATACATAAGCAGTATCGTTACTCATATCATTTTCCATACATTAATAGTACTCGTAGTTAGAAACCTAAATAAATGGAGTTTTCAGGGGGAAGAAACAATCTTCGTACTTTTGGATGCACTACAAAACTCCTACATGTAACATTTTGTTGCATTTGTACCCCTGCCTCCCTGCGAGTTGTTTTGTCTGCCATTTACACTTTTCTGTTAGCACGTTAGGTAACGTGTGGGTATGAACTGATGCGTTCTTTCTTCTCTTCTGATATAGAAACTTTTATACCTTCTGTTGTGCCCATGAGTATAGCAGAAAGAAGCAGAAATGGGGTATCGTTTAGTGCCTGCTTAAACGACTCTTGCCTGTCGCAGAATTCAGGTACCGGGCACTTCATAATGCCCTTTTTAAATATAGGAAGAAATACAGTTTTGAAAATATGATGCACTACATACTGCTAGTATCATACTAACATATTCAAATTAACACTGTCAAGTGGTAAGAGAATGGTAGTAAAGACGAGACAATGCCCTAGATGAAAGAATCGAAACTAAATTTGTTGTACGAGTAGTTACAAATAGGGCATTCATTACCAGTCACCTGGCTGCTCGCTGCGGTACCGTGGCACCACAGCGGCTATCTTGCAATGACGTCACGCCGCTCTCCCCCCCCCCTTACCACTCTAAATTTGTCTTTTTATATATCAAAAACGCCCAAAATTTCGTAATTTCCCTCCAGACCTCCAAAATTTCCTGCAGAAATTGTCCTTACCAAAACTTTAAGTCACTAATCCGAAAATAGCATGCCTCCACAATGTGGCTAAGTATCACCATTTTGGGGATGTAGAGTTGCGAGTCACCCTGACATTCACACTCTGTCATTCCATACCAGCACCATCCACCTTGTCTGAAGAATGTTCGAACTCATTGCCCCATCATGCAACTTCATGCACTATATTGTTGCAAGGGTATATTCGATTACATATGCCGAGTACGCATATGCTAAGGACACCTATACAAATCACACACATATATGCTAATTGTGCATATGATAATCGCACTTATGCTAATCGCGCACACGTCAATCACCCCGACATCTTGCCATCATCCACCGCCATCTTGGATTCCCACCACCAAACTACCATTCGTATCAGCTAGAGCATGCATCAAGGTGGTAGGGCCTCGGATGCCTTAAGCCCTCTTATCTGAAATTACAGTCAACTATGCTTATATGTTTAAAATATAGTCGTCAAATCCATAACTCGCATCACTCCTGATGTATAATAAGGCGGTAGAGACAATTACACCTTAAGCCCTCTTATAAGCATAGTTCACAACCACTTCCCATCTGCTGAAGCCATAGTCATCAATTTTAAATCATATGCATCGCTCCCAACCTAGAACAGGGCAGCAGGGTCAATTATGCATTAATCCCACTTACAAACCTAGATGCCTGTCATTTCCTATCCACGAAAGCCACGGCCGTCAAATTCATATCGCCGGTATCATTACTGGATGCAATCAATGCGATAAGGATAATTAGGCCCCTAAACCCTGTTATAAGCATAGTATGGCATCATTTTTGAACTATTTAAATTCAGCTAAGATGTAACAGTCAGCCATACATGTAAAGAAAACAAACGCAGGTATACATATACATACAAGTGCGTTACAAGCAGGTCGTAGTTAGTAGTTGGTAGTTACTGATGCATGTAGGAGTATAGGGGGTCTGAAATAGCAGACATACGCACTGGTCCGCGCGCTCTCGTCAATCACCCACCACCACGCTCGTATTCTACTACCGCAGGTGTACACACACACACATAAACATTAGCACGGGTAACATGCAACAACCATCCATACACGAAAAAGTTAAGGTACACACAATCGCGCCGTATGTAGTCGTGAGTCACAGCATAATTAATACACATAAATAAACACAGTTGGCCTGACACGAGGGCCAGTAGCCCGAGGACTTCTTAGCAAGGGTAGTCCTTAACATCAACCACCCATACACTGGAAAAAATTAAGGTGTATAAAATTGCACTAGAGCAAGGTGTGGTTAGTCACCGGTTAATACATTAAAACATGTACGAGTTAATACAAATATACAAAAGGGTCGTGGGAATGGCCTTGAAAGACATGAAACCACCCTGTATGTAAAATATTGGTCACGTTGCTATAAAAAATACTTGTTGGTTTTGCAGACCAAACTACGGATATCAACGTTACCAATGCATGAAGAACTTTGGTAAAAAGCTGGAATGCTGGAGGGCATGAAAAAAGCACATGTTTACAAGGACCTACCTCAAAAAAAGTCCACAATGTGCCAAGTGGGGTACACTATCTACTAGCGGTGACAGTTTTAAGACACATTATACGACTTGTCAAGGTTGTGTTCCTTTGCTTGTCACTAAACGACATACATTAAAACCGTTGGTCATGCAAAATACGTCCCTGCTACGCGCTGATGCAAACAGATATAAAACATTAATTATAAAAGCAAATAGTTATAAGCATTTAAGAACGAGTGTATCTTGCGCGAGCATCGAGCGCTGTGCATCACGTTAGTCTAACAATAATACTTTTGAAAAGCCGAGAAGCACAGGTGCGATAAAGGCAACACTGCTACACACACTGATGCAAACAGATATAAAAAAAATAAAATGTAAAGGGAAATAAAGCACTTGCCAACCAGCGCAATCGCATATTGCACAAGTGTCGGGTGCTGTACGCTGTGTTAAACGATGCTAGACAAGACCATCCCGTCCTGATTAGTACAACAGAATAGCAAGCTGAAGTTGATGGTTTAGTTTCAATCGGTTCGTAAATAAATAGAGTAGAGCCAACACTCCCAACGCTAGCAGCGGAACGCGTCCGTCCTGCCCGACACTGCGCGATCAACTAACATCTTGATAATCTGTAACGCAGCCCAGGTGGTCGGCTGGAGTTATACAGTACAAGGTAACAATATCTTGCAGTATAAATAGTATATACATGTACACATTACGAAGCGAATTACCCATGGCATGAAAGTAGCGGTTGCATGTTCACATTTGCATACAAGACTTACCACTTCGATAACTATGGCGTGGTGTTCGCCCGCAGTTTTAGTCTGAGTAGGCATAGCAAGAAGTATAAAGACAATGTTTGTTGTCCATCAGGATGTGAATGCAAGTATTGCGACGATTAGGTATAAAGAGCATGTATGTGCATATAGTTAAAATCCTTATAACCTCGCAGCTCACAATGAAATTTATCTCCAACAGATATTTGTACATAGCCATACTACGCAATATTCATCGTAAATACTTGCAGTCTATCAGACATTTATTAACACATAGCAGTGAGTACATTCTGTGTAGTAGATCTTAACCCCAAACTGTAAACAATGAGTCTTACTGTAGACCTTTGTGCATCTGACATATATTTCTCGACTAGTGAACCATCATTTCCTGTCAATTTCCTTTCACATAAGAACGGAATGAAAAAGCTACTAGGATGTATGACATAATTCATGATTATTATCAAATTGTAATTGTAAGTGCTAACAGTACTCGTATTTTCTCATGAACACCTAAACTATAGTAAAATAATAAATTAGAATTTAAAACAATCACTGTTATATATTTTTGATAATCCATTTTCTCAGAAGTAAATATAACCAAATAATAGTTGATATCGCTGCAAATTTCAGCAAATACAGAGTTCTACGATAGAAAAGAAACACATGCCATGGTCGCCATTAGTAAATCATGAGTTGGGTAATCACAGCTGCAACGAAGACTAACTCGCGTGAGACAGGCTCGCCTTTAGCATCACACAAACGAACACGTGGGTGAGCCAAGGCCAGGGCGATGACCTACTTTTGCCGGCTGCGGAACTGGCAACACCACACGGGTGGCGAGGAATTTAGACTGCTGCGTTGTCTGTTGCCTGTTAACTTCCAGTCGAGAACACCAGCGCTCCTCTGCATCATGCCAAGTCCTAACATAAAAAACTTGTCGGACTTTTCCCTGTCTCATGGCCGCTCTGTGTATATCTTTACTCAATGACTGAAGTGACGTGCAGTCTTGCCATCGATAACGCGCCTCCATGACACTTTCAGCGGAGACCCTACTATTTTATGATGTAATAATAATAATAATAATAATAAAGGTATGATGCACGCCCCTATTCCTTTTTTAATATTATGTACCTGAATGTTCGTACCTATAAATAACCGTGAAAACACCCGTTTGAGCCATTTTCACTATCACAAAAGCATGCTTCAGAAAGAAATGGAGGGACTGAAAAACGTACACAGATGCGTAACGTTTCTAAAATATTATTGGTAACCAGACCTCACTCAGACACGTTGGGCGGTTTTTTTAATAAAACGTTTTCTGTAGGAGCTCTGCACACCGTTCGGAGGCCTTCCCAGGCGGCCACATTAAGTCATTCTCGGCGGAAATAAGAGTAGTCGTCGTTCATCAGGATCGTTGTGTGACGTGTGAATGCAGAATGACACGTGGAGAGCGGCGAGGCTGCCACAGTGGCGTGGGCAGGAAGCTGCGGTGAGGCGCACACGAGGGAGGCTGGC
>NQII01000803.1:596399-610326 GCA_002778355.1 Clitarchus hookeri
CCACACACGCGCTCATTGTCACGTCCAACCCCCCCGGTAGAGTGCGCGCCCCAGGTACGTAGTAGCTACACCGCCAGTAACACTGCCGTACACGAGACGTCGACAGTAGCTCAGCTCACGACACTAGTTATGTAACCAGTCACTTTCCTCACACCTTCCTATACTTCCACTACCTAATTATATTTAACTTAACTCAGAAAATCGGTTATAGTATCATATTTATACAAAAGGAGGAGAGATTTGGGCGGCTCTTAGCATCGAGGTCTTGAGAGCCGACGAGGGTGAGGCGAGGTGCGCATGGAGCAGCGCCGGAATGCAACGGCGGAGGGAAACGGGAGATCCCCGGGAAAACCCGCCAAACAGCGGCATCGTCCGGCATGATTCCCGCGCGCGGAAATACGGGAGCGACCCCGCAGGGAATCGAACCCAGTTCGTCTAAGTGAGAGGCGAGTAGTCTAACAACTACACCATCGCGGCCTCTGTAACACTGCGGTTATTAAATATATTGTAATCTGGAAAAGGGGGAGAGAGAGAGTGCCGATTCTGGAAAAGCTACTCACCATGTCTCCTCTCTTACTCCTGCATTGTCCTGCCTGAGAGCCTTCTGGAACACTGAGGCACGACACGAGTTCTTGTATCTAAACTAGTAAACAACAACGTCATTCAGAACGCAGCAAATAGTTACATCAGCTGGTGCTTAGGTTGTCCACTTTATTTGGTAACCCAACAACATACATCCTTCCTAAAGCTCGTTGCATCTACTTCTACCTATATAACTCGTAAAATAAACACTAAAATACTGGCGGAATAAATACATATTTTAAAAATTGTATAGAACTGTTGTGTGATACACTGTTACGGAAATGTACACTAACTATACGGAAATGCAATCCGTAATACCAAAACAATGTTGAGCTCTGTAAATTAAAAATACGGAAAGAGTCCGTATCTCTTCTCTAAATAGTATAAAACAAAGTAGCTTATCCGCGTCGGTCTGTGTATTCACTTAGTACGTCTAAACTACTTGATGGATTTTGATGCGGTTTTCAATATCATTTAGAGAATTTATTAAGGAAGGTTTTGGTGTATATTCATTTATATTTAATGGGATAGTACAGAAATGTCGAACCGTTTGTAATCAAGTCGTAAAAACCCGTTTTTTAGGGCGTTTACATGGCTTGCGCTGACTAAACCATAAGATATACATAAAATTAATGTACTACAGAATTGTAGCTCTCAAAAAGGTCTACAAGAAAGTCCGCGATAGCATATGTTTAACTTTTAAGGATGACCCACAGTGTCTTTAAGTATCGCTGTAAAAACTAAATAGTTACCGGGCGAAGCCGGGCCGGTTCGCTAGTTTCCTGTAACTTCGGGTTTCGGGGGCGAAGAATGCAGAGTCTACTGTAACCAGAAAATGATCGATTCCACGTCAGTTAGGTTGCCCACGTTACTAAGACATACCCTCTCATACATTAACGCAGCATCAGGAGTCTGTAACATTTAGCAACACTTACAATATACTAACTTTAGTAGAAACTGACAAAGTTGCTTGTGTGACTGTACTAGAAATACCAGAGTTATACCACAAGCATCACGTGAGAATTATTGTAGGAGTGTGGTTAGAGTTTTTGACACGGGTTCAATTCTTGCTGAAGTATAAAATATTTTAACCTTTTTAATTATATTTGTATACACAGTAGAACACCCACACAACGAAAATTAAAGACTTTTTCATCACCTCTTTTTATTTTAAACCGGAAGTACAGGATACTAACAAGGAAATAAACGGAGAAGTTCCGTGAATTCACGTAGAGTTTTGTGAAATGTACGGAAAGTCCGTTCTTTTAAATCAATGGGTCCGTAACTTTACGAAGAGTTTACGGACACCTCTGGCTACATTTTTACCAGCATTTTTACATAAAAATTTACGGGGAGGCTAGACTTCAATATCCTATGTGCACACTTGCAGTCTTCATTTGACTATTGGCCGGTTGTCTTTATGTGAAGACAGTCTATTACACGTCTGAGCCAACCAGAATTAAGTTTCTCCGATACTGACCGTCCGTGATTCGCAGGCAGACAGATAAGACGCGTAACAATTTCAAATTATCTAATCACTAAAGTGGTTCCGAAGTAAAGCGCGTTGGAACACAACTTGTCCTGAAATCTTGTCGCGAAAAACAGGCGCCCCTCGCTATAACCGTGTGGTCGGGAGAGTTCTCCCGCCAGAATGTCTGCGTGCTGAGGTAGCGCTCGTCCTTTGAAACGCGAGGTGAAGTAGGACCCTGAGACGGAGCGGAGGAGGGCCGGCAACGTCCGCCACGTTTCACAAGTACGGAAATGCGGACCTGGATCCGCCGATGTTGGACAACGGGTCGACGAGGTGTGAAGCCAGCCCTGTCTACACCCCGGACCTACATCGGCGCCTGACCTTCGCCCTTGCGAGACTAGCTCATACACACGGATAAGGACTATGGGCCGTTCACGGTAAAGTGAGCACTTTTTAAAGCCCTCTCATTTGGAATAATAGTCAATAAATATATATGATTTATGTGGAATCTACACGCTGTGTATATTACTTACATGGTAATATTCATTTAAAAAGGTAGTTAAAGGATAAAAAAAATTGCTGAAAAAAAGTAACTACGCCTCAAAAGTGCTCACTTTACGGTAAACAGGCTATACATACATTACTCGTATCTGACGTCCCCGAAAAAGAGTTTCATATTTACAAATATGGCACGGGTTCTCTGCATTCAAGTCGTTCGCCTGCCAGAAGTTATTGTGCCTCGAAGAAAAAGGAGGATGTAGTGCGTGCGACAATACGCACGTGCGTCGACTGCATTATCGCCCCTGTGCGCACGACAATGGATTGCCCTTTCAGCGGAGGCTGTATACGGAAAGGGTTTTGCATGACTGATCTAGGTTTCCTCAGCTGGAACGTCAGATACCTTGGCCGGCGTTAACGTCCTCCATTCCGTCTCCCGACAACCGAGCTGTGTTCGCCTGTGAGTAGGCCGCGCGGTTTGGCTGTCTGTCCGACCTTCGTTATAAATTACGCTACGCGAATTCGATCCCGGCAGACTGCATGGGGGATCATCGCGCGTCCCCACTCTGAGTCCAGTAGCTAGCTCCTCTGTCTGAACCTCGCAACAAACATTAGAATTAGATTACAAGCCTAGTCAGTATCTCGCGTCTGTAAACACAAGTAAATTAATTATTTTAATTATCATCGCCACCACTGCTGCTTTGGCAGCGCTAGGTGTACGCTTTACAAGAGAATCCAACATGAAAGCACTCGCCAACGTGAAATTCAATAGAAGAGTAAAACGAGCGGAAGGGGGAGATGCATCATAATCTTCAGTCTCTGCAACATCACAGTGTAAAAAAAAAAAGGAGGAGGGGGATACTTTCCTGCTAGCCTGTTCTGAAAGAACGGGGAGGGGGACTCTCGAACCAAGTTTACAAAAAAAAACCTCTTGTCGAGGACGCACATCAAAGGCAAATATCTCTGCGGAATACTATTCAGCAAACACACACAAAATCTAACCCTAATTTGAAAACCTATGCGTCTGGACATGATCCAAGTGAGCGACTTTTAATTTGTCCACCGTACGGAACCCATTGCCGCCTTGTTAACATAGCATTCTGCTGCAGATACACTTCTGATGTGGTACTGGTGAAATGGGGGAGGGGGGCACAAATTCATGGCTAAGTAAAATACGACTACAAAAAAACACCCAAGGTGGGCATTTCTGAGAGCCACACTTTCAACACTGCAAGAAGCTTATTTATTTATTTATTTATCGTATGGCAATTTAGACACTTATAAAAAGAACAATACATAGACATTAAAAATATTACAAAATATTACAAGCTGTTTTAAGGACGACGAAAGAATATGAGTTTGAAAATCCATCGTTCGTTCAAAAATAACAAAATTAAATCAATCAATTATTTAAGAATTTAATTGCCAGAAATAAATGCAAGTATTTTAAGGTAAATAATATGTAGAATACTTGGAGTGACGCGCTGGCTAGATTTCAAGGTAGTTCCGTAACTTGTCTTAGCAAAATCGTAACGACACGTTCAGTTGTGCTCTGCAGCATATTAGTATCATACGTGAAACCCACCAAATACCGGCCGCGTAGTTGGAATGCACGCTTTTTAAATCCGACTTCCAGCGATTGCCAGAGCTTGGAACTGTGACACGTGATATAATCGCTATTCCAACCACAATGATGTCGAGACGATACATCGTTTCGGCCCGGTAAAGTTGGTAACAACGGGCGGAAAGTAGTTCCATGTCTTCAAGTTCAATTAAAGTAGCTATAAATAGTACGTTCTGCTCCAAGGGATGGGAGATGGGGACAAGGGGACGAGCCGGCCACAATTTTGGATGCCGTACGCGGAAACGTCCTGCTCTGTCATTCCTCGCCAGCAGCAGTCATCTTGGATTTCCTTTTTTTTTTTTACTCCTGCTCCATCACTCCACCTCAAAACATCATGCTGTTGCATTGTTTGGAAATTTTTTTCTCATATTCCTTCCTGTCTCTCTAGTCTCCCAAGTTCTATCCCTCGGTTTTTTTTCGCATATGCTTCCTGTTCTCCCCTCCCCCCTTTTCCATGCAGGGTTTTCTATAGCGTCCAAGTGAGGACGAGACTCGTGCTCTGTCATTCCACCATGGGTTTTCTCATATTCCTTCGTCTTTTACCTGCCGTCCTGGCGGGGACGAGTCTCATGATCTGTCATTCCAACTGCGCGACAAGGAGCGAGTCCTGCCCACGCACGTTAGCCTAGATTGGCACCACGCGCATGCGTTGAGTACGCCCTAAGCCCACTTATAAGCATAGTTGGCTATAATTTCTGAACTGTTTGAAGATACAGTCACCAAATTCATAACATAGGCATCACCCCCGACCACAAAAAGTACCGCAAGGTCAAGTATGCCCTAAGCACACCTATAAGCATAGTTGGCTATAATTTCTGAACTGTTTGAAGATACAGTCACCAAATTCATAACATAGGCATCACCCCCGACCACAAAAAGTACCGCAAGGTCAAGTATGCCCTAAGCACACCTATAAGCATAGTTGGCTATAATTTCTGAACTGTTTGAAGATACAGTCACCAAATTCATAACATAGGCATCACCCCCGACCACAAAAAGTACCGCAAGGTCAAGTATGCCCAAGCACACCTATAAGCATAGTTGGCTATAATTTCTGAACTGTTTGAAGATACAGTCACCAAATTCATAACATAGGCATCACCCCCGACCACAAAAGTACCG
This sequence comes from Clitarchus hookeri, assembly GCA_002778355.1. NCBI lineage: Eukaryota > Metazoa > Arthropoda > Insecta > Phasmatodea > Phasmatidae > Clitarchus > Clitarchus hookeri. The sequence goes on from NQII01000803.1 coordinate 601,697, forward strand.
CAAGGTCAAGTATGCCCTAAGCATACTTATAAGTATAGTTGGGTTTAACTTCTGCGACTGTCGCCGCAGCGCAGGGACATCTTGTACGCCCGTAGAGTGATGGTGTAGAGCGATCTCGCTTGCTGCGCACAACCAGTTTCCGTGTCCCGACATTGAACTGCTTGTCTGCCAACACGACCAGCAAAAACAACGTGGATAGGATTTGAGGTTAGAACCGTCTTTAGTAAACAAGTGTTTTGAGATGTTTGTATACTTCCTCTTAACCAATTTGTAATGCAGGTTGATAAAATTAAAATTGGTGGAAGTATTTTATTCATATAAAAGTGCTTGGTTTTGAAAATTAGGATACAAACAAACACGTTCATCGCTGTTGACCGTGCGACTTTGACAGTTGTGTTGGTTAGGGGTAGGTCAGTGTTGGGCACATGCATAGAAGACTAATAATAAGTCTAAACATCATCTTTAGTCTATTTGTCCAGTCACTATCTTCTCGAGTCACGGTCTCCTTCACCTCAAGGTCCGTCTCACACTTCACGTTGTGCAGGGACACATTTCCGAACTACATTCTGTAGCTCTGTAGCAATTTACATTACGCTGCAGAAAAAACAAACTATGAAATTTTGGCAAGTAATTATGACGTAATTATTTTAGCATCATTTTCAAATTATCAGTGGGTTCTTGCCATTTCGCAATTACTGTATAACGTATGGATAACATTTGGCGAGTACAAATCAAGACATTTGTGAAATGTAAATGCGCTACAATAAGAAATAATCAGTTATTTAATTGGAAGTAACGTCAGGGCACTGAAATTGGAAATTCTACATGCCGGATAAGGCCGAGCCTTAAGAAGTGTAAACTTAGGAACAACCACAATATTTTCGTTCAATTTCACTTGTAATATTCAGGATGTCAGGTTATTCGCGGATACGGACTGCACCACACGAATCTGTGATCAAAACTAAGTAAAAAATATTCTTTGGTAAAAAAAACTTAAGGCCCTTAGTTTACGAGAAAAACGGCATTAAAGTAGATAAAATGACTTCATTTCACGTTAAGCACAGAATACAGCATCAGCATAAACTTCGAAGCGTAATAAGAGGTGTTCGAAGTTTGCTCTGCGCATAGCAATGCTGGATGCATGCAGCATGCTCGGAGCTCGGCCGCCGGATGCACTTGGCCTTTGCCATGTCCCAGTTCTCACTGCATGTGTACTCCATGGCCTCTATGGCATTACTGAGCTTCACTCCTTCCCTAGCCGTATGCCTTACCATCGACACATTAGTTGCGGCATTGCCACACCACCTCACCTTTATCTAATTGGAATGCCACATGTTTGCCACAATGGTTTTTGGAACTTTCATGTCGTTTATATAGTACACTAAGGGCCTTATGCATTTCTACCAAAGAGTATCTTCTACTTAGTTTTGATCACAGATTCGCGTGGTGCAGTCCGTATCCACGAGTTACCTGACACGATGTGTAGAAAATCCCACTAAAAGATCATTTTGTGGCTCCGCGCGGCCGTTACACAGTTGCTGCCCTGACTTACTTGCTGCTGTGTGCCATGTTTACCAACATCGATGATTTTCAAACCGGTTCGAGCGAAGCCTGCGGAAAATACAGAAGTGTCTGCAAAATTGAGTCGTCACCAGTTCAATGCCTAACTGTAAAATCCCAAAATCATGTATGCCAAATTTAAACAAGGTGAATGGTGGGGAAATACTCGATAAAAGAAGTCACCAAAACAACTTGACCTTGGTGAATATGGGTTCCCAAGATTCGTAAATGTTAGTGGGTTTTCGTATACGCGTGTTAAGTTCAGTTTACTGGGTAGCCAATACCTCAATCATTGAAGTATTCATAATGTCTTCTAAGTGCTGCGCTATGCCAATGTTTTTGTTGGCAATAAAAGAGTGATTTGATTACAATTTGCATTAGAAAACAAGAGCTCGCCGCACTACATGGCAACGTCGCCTCTCTACTGTTTGCTCTGTGGAAGCTTGTACGACCTCCGCCCAGAGCGCTACAAGCGTTCCCTGCACGCATTCCTGTTGATCGTGCGAGAACTCTCGTACACGAACACGAGGAACGACAAAAACTATATCTCGTGCGCTACTATAACAGCGTCTTCAGAAGTGAGTACGTCGGCGGGAATGACAACTACAATGGATACGTTACTAGAGCCTTTGAATAGAACTTGTTGTTACGTCGAGTATAACAACCCGCCGTGCTGCAGTGCGCATTACTAGGCGCCCGTTCACCGCCTCGCTCACAGAGACGAGCAGGCATTTGATGCACTTGCCCGTGTCGCCCTAACAAGCCCCTTGCCACAGTATATCTGGTATGCGGGCCCATGCAGCACAGAGGAGAGCGAGTTGTAGGCGGCGAGCGGCAACCCGGACGACAAAGCAGGTCCGCCGGCAGGGAGAAAAGGCGGGAGGTAGAGCAAGCATCAAAGCAGATAGCTGGCAGTGGCGCGAGAGAGGCTAATTGGCGCCAGGAGCTGGACCTCTCCCGCGCCACCGGCTAATGAAACATGAATGTGCTCACTCAATGCCGTGCAGACAACCAGCCTCACCCTCTGCCCAGACCGGAGGGCGGCAGTCAACACACGAGGGGAGACACAGAGAAACTGCGACGGAGGGGACCAGAAACCAATAGTTAAAGAGAGAGAGGAAGAAACAGGAAGAGGAAAAGAGAGAATACCAAAAACAGATAAAGAGAGAGGGAGGGAAACAGACATAGAGGAACAGAAAAATAAACTAAGATTGAAAGAGAAAGTTCGAGGGAGGGAAGAAGAAATTGATTCAAAGAATGAGAGGCAAAGAGAGTAAAAGAGAAGCTTAGTGATAAAGGAAAGAAAGAGGAAGGAAGTAGAGATAAGGGGGAGGGCTTGGCGTGCGCGTAGTGAAAGAGGGCGTGATCGGCGACCTCGCAGGCAGCGTGCGGGACACAGCAGCACTGTCGACAATGTGCGTACCTCGAGCTCGCGCGTGCGACAAAGCGGCGCGGTGACACGCGTCTACACACACCAGTTACAATATTCCCCCTGCTCGCCCCTCACCAAACCTTATTGTAAGAGAAAGCTTCTGTGGCGACGTTGTGACGGGCACGCTCCGAGGGTGAAAAATTGACACTATTGTCAATTAAGTATTTCCATGCCACCAAGTGATATCGTTTATTCCCCGTATCTTCACACTTGAATCAAACCTTTGGAAAATCACCACCACCCCACCCCCCACCACCGTATTACGTTTTTGATTGTTTCCTGAATACGTCGTGTATCACAAGCGTATTATATTTCTGTCAACATACAAGTATTTCATTTTTGGTTACATTGAACGTTTTATTAATACGAATAAAAATAGGAAATTAAAAGTGTAGGTAATTACTACAAAAAAAATTCTAGTACTAAATATTATTAAAGTGAGTGCACGCAAATGCGATACGTTGTCACGTTCATGTAATTTTCTAGACTTTGATAACATTTGTCTGCATGAGACGGTGGAATAGCCCGAAAGCAGAAAATTAGCAGGACTTCGGAAAAGTTGGAAGTAACCGTGAATCGATTATATTAAACTTACGCCGTTTAGCCCTTTCATTCTCACGTTAATTTATGATTTCTGGCGTTGCAATTAAGAAATGTTTCGATGCCTGCAGTGCAACGGCAGTAACAAGCTGCAGTCGACATCAGTAACACGAACCAGTCTTAACGTAAGGCAGGAACACGGTTCAGGAATCAGTAACCACAGGGACGATCATTGTGCACTGAGCCTCGCAGAGTACAGGACCCGTCAAATACAACCTTCCTGTGCAACATGTCGACATCGGTCTAAAATGAGTACAAAATTATTAAATTTGTGGACAAATAATTTATTAAACTTAAATTATTTTTTGTTACATGCACATGAGATTAATAATTAGCGTATCAGAAAAAAAACANAAATAATTTATTAAACTTAAATTATTTTTTGTTACATGCACATGAGATTAATAATTAGCGTATCAGAAAAAAAACCATTACCGCTGCTTACAGTTTGGAAGTGACAATTGCTGGGCGCATGAAGAAAGTGAGAGGGTCCGATGTGATGTGAATGATGCACCTGTGGAAGGATACAGACTTGGCAGGGGTAGTTGGGTAGGCGGGGCTTAACGCCTCGTCGACAGCGAGGTCATTAGAGACGGAGCAAGTTGTTCAGAGAAGGAGGAGCGGGGAAGTTATAGGCCACGGCCTGTAGTAAAGAACCAACTCAGCGTTCGCCTGCAGTGATCTCGGCAAACCTACATCAGGATGACTGGAGTGGAGTGAAGAGGTTTGGGCGGCTCTTAACATCGAGGTTTTGAGAGTCGATGAGGGTGAAGCGAGGTGAGTATGAAGCAGCGCCGGAATGCAAGGGTGGGGGAAACGGGAGATCCCCGAGAAAACCCGCCAACCAGCTGAATCGTCCGACAAGATTTTGAAATACGAAAATCCTGGAGCGACACCGCCGGGAATCGAACCCGGTTCGCCTTGGTGGGAGGCGAGTAGTCTGACAACTACACCACCGCGGCCCCTTATGGCCGGACTAGGATTGAAACCCAGGTCGTCCTGGTTACGAGTCGACTGCGCCACGTGGTTCGAGTCCCGCGCTTGACACGCGGAAGCAAGGAGAGGAGTTGAGGAGGAAGAGGGGGTTAATAATAGCGATGAAAGAGGGCGGCAGACAGCTGGCAGATGCGACCTTGCCCCGGGCCCGGGGGTAGTCTCTAGTTACAACACTGTTGCCGCGGGGTTATTTCCGGCACCCTCGAGTACAAGCTTCATTCTTACCCTCCACACGCACCACGAGGTCTCAGCCACGTTATGCCTGCTTCACGTCCGAGTCCACATCTACCACGCCCAACACACGCCGCTACAAGCTGCAACAGCCGCGGTGGCGCAGCGGCTAGAACACTCGCCTACCATTACTGGCGGAGGTCGCTCGTGGATTTTCGCACGCAGGAATCGTGCCGGACGATGCTGCTGGTCGGTGGGTTTTCTCGGGGGTCTTCCACTTCCCCGACCCTTCATTCCGGCGCTGCTTCATTTTCACTTAGTTTCATCTTCACCGGCTTTCACGACCCCGATGTAAACAGCCATCCAAACCACTCCACTATACTCGAACAGCCAATCAGAACTCGTTCTCGTTCCCCACACGAGCCACGCAGAAGAGCTCACGCTGACATCCTTGCCAGAGAAAAAAGCCGAGATCCACTGTCTCGCATGTTTCATGCGAATACTTTCATGGATGATCAGTGAAAGTTTGTGCATCATTCTAGGATGGTCGCATGTGTGCAGAGGCTCTGGGTGGACTTTGAACCGAATAATCTTTTTGCAACTAGCAAGTGCCGTCCATGGAAGTCCACGTAGGTACAAAATACGTTTTCGTGTTGCTACAAAACGGGAAACATTTCAATTTACTGCGACTCTCTAGTACAAACTGTGAACTCGGCAAGAAGTAGCTTGGTTTGACATGTACTCTNAACATTTCAATTTACTGCGACTCTCTAGTACAAACTGTGAACTCGGCAAGAAGTAGCTTGGTTTGACATGTACTCGGACTAACTCCGCAAATTACAGCTGTAACAGTGGAACACTATTACACGCTATGGGAGTCACACAACTGCACACGCCAGTCTGCATTTTCACCCTCTTTTGTTAAGCATACAACGCAGGGAAGATCAGCGATTATAACTTATTTCATTTGGAATTCGTCTAATAAGTGGGAACAGTAAAATGTTGCATTCTCTGTGGAAACACTCACTCTCCCAGGCCATTTATTTACCGAGGCCGGCGTAAACGTGCGAGCTCTGATTTTGCATCCAATTATCACACCAGGAAGACCGGTAACAGTGGGAGGCTGGTTTCTCCGAGAGATGTGCAGGAGATCAACTATGGGGGTTTTGGAGAGTTTCCCCCACTGTGCTAATACTTATCCTTGTTTATTTCTTTTTAGATTCCTACGCTGTTTCTTTACTGTCCTCTTCTGCAGAAGAGCACTATTTTGAGCACTGGCGTTCATGATTGTCATTTATTGCTCTTGTTATTGTTTCTGTAAAGGGTCTTTATTTGTAAATAAACAATTTTGAAATCAATCAACTATGTAGAGTCTGTTCGCCATTTCTTCGCCATTTTTTAAATAGAACCTTTGAAAAATCAGCCCATGTTTGACGTGCTTGGTAGTTTCTTAAATATGTCATGTATCGCAAGCGTTTTACACGCGTACAAACACAGAATCACCTTATTTTTAGTTTAACATAACTTTTACTTGTATTTTATCTATAAATTATAATATTCCATTTATAATGAATACGAATAAAAACAGAGAAAGGGCGTGTCAGTAATGCCCAGTAAGGAAAAGTTCTTATGCAAAACATTATTACAACTGAGTGCGCACGAATGCTGTGCGTTGTTCCTTGGCGTAATTTTCCAGACTTTGGTAAGCTTTGTTTGCATGAGGCGGAGGAATATACTGGAAGTAGAACTTAAGCAGCGCTTCAGAAAAGTTGGAAGTAACCGTGAACGGAGTACACAAACCCACCGAGAGGCTGACAGAGCTACCAACATGTTAAATAAGAACATTTGTCGGTATGTTATGCAACTGGATGGAGGAGGGGGGAGGCTGGAGGTTATGAACAACGCGTTCGGCGCTATCGCTCCATCATTTTCCAAGTATGGTGTCGGCGCGGTAACGAGCACAATCATGGGTACGAAACTGATTTCGTAACACCATACCATACCATACCGACCTAGCGTTGTGTTCCACGGGGGAAAACAGCCGCATCTGGTGATAATCGTTGCGAACAAAGATGCATTCACGAACCGCCAGGATCTGATTTCGGTTGAATATTTTGGCTCTACGTCAAAGTCCGAGTCAAAATAACTACACAAAATTCTCTAACGTTGAGTGACGTAACCTCATCGCTCTATGAGCGCTTTGAAATGACAAGAGTGATTCGGCGGTTCTGTAATTTCCGTGAACATATGCCGCGCACGCCTGTCACGAACAAAATATGACGTAGAACGTGGCCTATGCGGTCCGTTTATGATTTAAATAAATGATTTAAAGCAGGTGTTTTCGTTTACTAGGAAACGTTTATTAAAGGAAGTTAACGTGGGGTATTCTTACGGGTACGTCAATTCTTGGCAGACGTAACATTTCGGTGTGTGTGAATGTTTACAAACACAAGTGTGTCAATGTATTGTGAGTTTCTAAGTTCTCTTGTCTCTCTCTCTCTCTCTCTCTCTGTAAAAATTGTGCACAAAAATGAACACAGGCCTTGGGGACGAAGCCCGTCTAGCCAGAAAGACATTAAAGTCAGCAACGCCAACGACACCAAGTCCAAAAATCAGACCCTCGCACGCGAATGCGGATACTTCAGTACAGTCCAGTCCATTCACGGTGACTTCCAACTTTTCTGAAGCCCTGCTGAAGTTCTACTTTCAGGCTATTCCTACTTCGGGCAAACAAAGCTTACCTAAGTATAGGAATATTACAGCAAAGGGATAATGCACCGCATTAGTGTGCACTCGATTTAGTATTATTTTGATTTAGAACTATTTCTTACCAGGCATTACCAACATACACATTTTCTCCCCATTTTATTGATATTAATTTTAAATTAAATATAATTTATAAGTAGAATATAAGTAAAAGTTTTCATTTTACCTAAAAATAAGGTACTTGAACGGTACCACAAAATAAAACGCTTGTATTACGTTACATACTTTAAGGTTGTATTTAAAAAAAAAAAGTGAAGACACCACGAATACACAATGCACATACTCTAACCTAGTAATAATGCAGCTAGGTTGTATCTGAGTTAGTGGGAGCATGTTAGTCGTATGAAAGTGCGAGTTCACAGATGTTCCAGAGTGTTGAGCATGTGACAAGACGGTTGTGGTAGCGGTGGGCTGGTCAATGCTGGGTACACGTGCAGAGGACACGAGGGTGCTTCCATCCTCAGCTCACAGTGCGGACCGGCCCAAGTTGTGGCTGGCGGGCATGACCTTGACCTTGGCGGCGTGCTGCCTACGTGGGCGGACCACTCGCACCTGCTCATTANGCACAGTATAGTCTATTCACAGTATCTTCACACTTTTTCAATTAAACCTTTGAAAAATTACCCCATCTATGACTCGTGTGGTTTCTTCGTAAACACTTTACGTATCACAGGCGATTTATACTTCTCTTAACAAAGTGACTTTATTTACAGTTGGGTTGAACATATACCTCTGTAAGTTATGACATTTAAAATATAATTAATGTGAATTAAAAACAGGGAGAAAATAGGTGTATCGGTAACAACTAGTGTTCTCAAGTAAAATATTACCAAAATGAGTGCACACAAATTCAATGCATTAACCCCTTGATGTAATTTATCTAGACTTAGTTAAGCTTTGCTTGCATGAAGGAGGAATGCCCTGAAAGTAGAACATCAGCAAGGCTTCAGAAAAGTTGGGACCAACAGCGAACAACCTAATACAAACCTTTAAAACCGTTTCGGTCTACGGGAACAGTGTTCTAATCTCAAATCCAAAATTTTTTTTTTTCATAATGCTACTGGTAGAAAAACAGAACGATGGCGGAACAAGGAAATTGACAATT
>NQII01000803.1:610514-646973 GCA_002778355.1 Clitarchus hookeri
CGACCTTGTATAATAAACTCAACCGAACTGAAACACAACCGTTTTACTGCAAGAGTTGTCATCATTAGTTGGTTGCAAAACGTTTTAGAGTAAATATTTTTGATTTTTTTTTTACAGATAGTTATTGATTGTCGTTTCATTTTCTACTGAGCTGTGGTTGATTTTTGTTCGAATTTATTCACTTCATTTATGTACCGCGTTTAATTATTCTCATTCAGTTTTTATTCGTTTCCATTTCATTATTTACGAAAGACTACTTTCGCAAACTAAACTATAAATTCGCCGCATTCGAAACAAAAATCAAACAAATTAATTAATGCATTGATTAAAGAAAAAACCTTTAACATTAAAGGGAATGATGCCGAAAAAGTAAGAGGAGGGGAAGGGGGCTCAATTAATATCTTCACTACTTACCAACCCAAAGCCAAAGTTTTTTTTCGAGCATTGTGCTGTTAATCAAGACGTTCTGAAAATATTACATTAAGGAAACTGGCAAAGTTAACAGTATAAACAAAGAGGTAATGTCTTTTTTTTATAAATAGTAATAGTTTGCCTATAACTAAAATTATTGTAAGTGGTTATTTCCCTATTTCAAAAGAGGCTTCAGTTTTAATACTAAAATGTATTTTAAAAAATTTAGTTACAAAAATAGTTAGCGACTGTTATGACAACGAACACTTAGCGTACTTTGAAAATATTCCATCGNCACAAATGTTTGATGATTGTTTGTGCTTATTTGATAATGTGCAGAGAAACACGAGCCACCAGGCGACGTGCAGTTTGCGCAGCGCAACTGGCCTGATACCCTGACATTTACTGGAGGCCGGACTAAGCCCGTCGACCTTGTATAATAAACTCAACCGAACTGAAACACAACCGTTTTACTGCAAGAGTTGTCATCATTAGTTGGTTGCAAAACGTTTTAGAGTAAATATTTTTGATTTTTTTTTTNACCGTTTTACTGCAAGAGTTGTCATCATTAGTTGGTTGCAAAACGTTTTAGAGTAAATATTTTTGATTTTTTTTTTTACAGATAGTTATTTATTGTCGTTTCATTTTCTACTGAGCTGTGGTTGATTTTTGTTCGAATTTATTCACTTCATTTATGTACTGCGTTTAATTATTCTCAATCAGTTTTTATTCGTTTCCATTTCATTATTTACGAAAGACTACTTTCGCAAATTAAACTATAAATTCGCCGCATTCGAAACAAAAATCAAACAAATTAATTAATGCATTGATTAAATAAAAAACCTTTAACATTAAAGGGAATGAGGCCGAAAAAGTAAGAGGAGGGGAAGGGGGCTCAATTAATATCTTCACTACTTACCAACCCAAAACCAAAGTTTTTTTTCGAGCATTGTGCTGTTAATCAAGACGTTCTGAAAATATTACATTAAGGAAACTGGCAAAGTTAACAGTATAAACAAAGAGGTAATGTCTTTTTTTTATAAATAGTAATAGTTTGCCTATAACTAAAATTATTGTAAGTGGTTATTTCCCTATTTCAAAAGAGGCTTCAGTTTTAATACTAAAATGTATTTAAAAAAATTTAGTTACAAAAATAGTTAGCGACTGTTATGACAACGAACACTTAGCGTACTTTGAAAATATTCCATCGGTCTTTTGAATTAACTGTAGTTATAATGCAATTATAAAAACAGCAAGTCGTTAGATTTTTAATTAACAGTAAGCATCAACCATAACAATTTTATACGTTCAACTTTTTTTATATACAGTTTAAATTACACAGGCTTTTCTAAAATACGAGAGAGATTGGGGGATTTTACTGTTGCCATACGATATTTTAGAATGATCCATACAAGTGAATGTTTTACATAACTTGGTTACGCGATCATTTTTCATTATCAAACGAGATGAGTCATCCATTACTTCAATAACAGAAGTGTTTACTGTATCCTACTTGAATGTTGCTTTGATGTGCGTCACCTCAGCTCTAGTATCGCCATTGCATCTGTACGTCCCCAGATGGCAGCGTAGGAGCACCCAGGCCACTGTAGGCCAAGGCGCTCGGCATAACGACGTAGCCACTTGTAAGGAACAACCCTGACAAAGCACAAGTTCATGTCCACGCTAATCACGGCCGCTGCGTGTATCGCGTCGTGTTGCCGTGCCACTCAACTGAATACTCGCCAGTGCAGTCGCGCTAACGGAACCACAGGACACGCAGTCTGCGAAGATGAACCTGTGAAACGGCACGGAAAGGAAGCTGCAATATTCTGTGTTTATTCTCCGGCAATCCTTANGTCTGCGAAGGTGAACCTGTGAAGCGGCACGGAAAGGAAGCTGCAATATTCTGTGTTTATTCTCCGGCAATCCTTGCCCGCGTAAGGTGAGTCGAGTTCCCAGACCCCGAGGGGACATGAAGATTGTACGATTGTATCGGACGCTATCGACTNCCCGCGTAAGGTGAGTCGAGTTCCCAGACCCCGAGGGGACATGAAGATTGTACGATTGTATCGGACGCTATCGACTTATCGACGACTTCGGCCCAACTTCATCAATATAGCCCAGAAATGGCATGGCTGCATGAATATTTCAATGGAAGTTCCACCGCTGTACCACACACCAGGAGTAAATCGTGGCGTTGCGCCGAGTGTATAGAAACATCGACTTCAAAAACACGCAATCTCGTGAAACACTGCACGCATCATTTATAATTCGAGCATCTGTCTGCTTAAATACCTGACTATTAAAAACAGAACATTTCTCGCACAGCAAAATACCCGTAGACTAAGGCAAAGTCACGTTTCATTTTAGGATTAGTGAACACACATGTCTACTTACTCTCGTTATCTTGAAGCACAAATAGAATACCCAGTATTAATGTGTACATACTTTACGAATTAATATAGGTTCAAGTTTAAAGTACATGTTTCTGCCAAATTGATCAATAACGGTACTGGCAAAGATCAAAATAAAGGATAAATTGAATGTTTCGACAATAATAGCATTGAGAAAACCACTAAGAATTATTCAAAAANAAAGATCAAAATAAAGGATAAATTGAATGTTTCGACAATAATAGCATTGAGAAAACCACTAAGAATTATTCAAAAACAAAAATTACAGGAAAGAGAACTTTTCACCTAGAAAAAATCTTCTACCGTTACTGAAAACACGCTACACGGCAATTAAGAAAAAAAAAATAGATTCTTTATAAAGACAATTAAAGACACTATGGATTATAAAAAATTTAACTCACGACAATTCCTGNAAAAAAAAATAGATTCTTTATAAAGACAATTAAAGACACTATGGATTATAAAAAATTTAACTCACGACAATTCCTGTGTAATTATGAAAGAACTATGGAAGCAGCCTCATAAGATATGTTGAAAGACTGTTATCACTGTAATTTATTTTTATTTACAAGTTACACAGAAAACTTGTGAATTTGGAGCAAAGAATAAATCCTCACTACCCTCAATAAATTCTACAATGCGAGTTGAGTTGGGAGATTTGGGGGACACTTAACATTTAGGTCTTGAGAGCCGACGAGGGTGAAACGAAGTGAGTATAGAGCAGCACCGGAATTATGGGGCGGGGGAAACGGGAGATCACCGAGAAAACCCGCTGACCAGCGGCATAATCCAGCACGATTCCCACAAGCGAAAATAAGGGAGTGATCCCGCCGGGAATCGAGCCCGATTTGCCTAGGTGGGGATTCCCCGATATTTATCTGATTTCCCTGACAATTTTCAAATTTCCTGGCATTTCCCGATTTTTCAGAAGAGTGACTACCATGTATTAAAAAACACGTTTAAATTACGTTAATTGTGCTAATAAATCACTACTTCACATAAGTCAAGTTAACTTCGAGTCGTGTGTGATTGGTTGAACATGAAGACAGTATATTCAGTTCTGTGCACGCAATGTCAACTGCTGCGACAAGCAATGCGCACGTCTGCCGTGCAGTGCGGGTTGCGGACGTAAGGCGCTAGCGACCGCCCGGCAATCAATAACCTCCGCCACTCAATCCTTTCCTAGCAAGCCGGCCTCAACGCCGGTCCGGTCGGCTAATTGATCTCAGCAGAGACAGCGAGCGCTCAGGTGGCCCGAGTATCCAGCAAGCAATACCTCCCTAAGCCGGCGCCAACACCCCACCCACCCCCCGCTTAAAGAGTCTCGCCGCTATCTACAGAGTTTTCCAACTCCCGCAGGGTAACCACCCCTGGAGGGGGTGGATAATGGCGCCCTCCAACCTCTGATCATCGCCCATCACTCCACGCCAGTTTCGTGACCTCACAAAGCGAGTAACCAGCAGTCACTCACGTATTGCAGTGAGCGAGAGAGTGAAGATATTTGGGCGGCTCTTGACATCTGTTGAGCGTGAAACGGGGTCAGCGTGAAGCAGCGGCGACCCCGCCGGGAATCGAACCCGGTTCGCCTAGGTGAGAGGCGAGTGGTCAAACCACTACATCACCGCGGCCCCCATCACAGTCGGTGATCTCTTGGTCGCCGTGGTGCGTGGCTGCCTGCACTCGAGCAGGAAGTCAGTCCGCGAACTTGCTGACCAGTAGCATAACGTAAGTCATGCGTGCAGGCCATCCCACGCTGAAGTTAAACGTGGATCTTCTTGCGTTAACGTTACCTTCGAGTTGAGGTCGCGCATCAGTGTGTTCACAATGAATTATAAGGTTACGTCAAGTTTTCGTATCCTTTGTGCGTGTTTGGATGATGAATTTACGATTACAAAGATTCCAAACTCAAAATACACGCGTCAATGTAGACGATAAATGGCGTTATTACTGCCCACATACGAAAATGTTTTAAACGTAACAAGTGTTCGTATATACATTAGTATGTGCATGTGCAAACGTACACATATATACACGAGCCTTTTCAGGATCCCAAACGGAGCGTATTACGAAGTACTTCATTACGTCATATCAAAGACGAAGCCAGTCCGATTTGAACTCGAGCACGATTTTATTAAAAAATCTGTAGAGTTAACATACATTAAACGCAACGATCTGTGTTAATTTCCAGGTAACTCGCTCTTACGACAAATGGTGATGATCTGACCTACAGATAGGTTATGGCATACATACTCCGCCGGTGACGGTATGTTCAGCAGATTGAGCAGACTTTTTGGAAATAATCCACCACGCTTATTAAACGACATANCTCCGCCGGTGACGGTATGTTCAGCAGATTGAGCAGACTTTTTGGAAATAATCCACCACGCTTATTAAACGACATAGTATGACGTGTTATGAGGCATTGTTCTTTCTTAGTATCTCCAGCCTGGCTTTCAAAAGCTTGTAGAATACGATGTGTGTGTGTTAAAACGCATTTACATACCAAGTTTTTANCTCCGCCGGTGACGGTGTGTTCAGCAGATTGAGCAGACTTTTTGGAAATAATCCACCACGCTTATTAAACGACATCGTATGACGTGTTATGAGGCATTGTTCTTTCTTAGCATCTCCAGCCTGGCTTTCAAAAGCTTGTAGAATACGATGTGTGTGTGTTAAAACGCATTTACATACCAAGTTTTTANATCTCCAGCCTGGCTTTCAAAAGCTTGTAGAATACGATGTGTGTGTGTTAAAACGCATTTACATACCAAGTTTTTACATCGGGAGGCCACGCGAAGCCTTGGGGGGAAAAAAGGCCGAGTCAAGATAGCATCGCGGGCTACAGAAATGGTTTTCCAGTTCCGCCAAGTGGACGCTATAAATTACTGTTCGCGAATATGCGGCCGTGAAATTAATGGCGACGCCAGGCTGTGGAAATTTTTCCAACGACCTTTTCCGTTCCTTCAAGGACCAACCACATATCTGGTTCCGACGCGGAATACTCTATTCCGTCAATGAGTGAAAGGGAAGGAATCTGCCAGACGACAGCCGAACTAAGAGGACATGTAAGTTGCTCAGCTAGCAGCAGTCAGTCCCGCACACGTTGCTAGCAGCCTTAGTCTGGAACCACACATTGCGCATATCCTAACCCCAGTCCATGCATCCTCGGTCAAACCGCACGGACGCTCGCCCGTACTTGTTATAGCCCATTCTCTGATAGGCTGCGTGAGCCTCTGGGAACACGCCTTGTGTCCGATTGGCCACTGCGTGCGGTTGGCTGGTCTACCGGCTGGCGGGTGAGTTACCAGACGCTGATTGGCGGACGGCGTTCCGACATGTTGCTGGCGTAGACTAAAGTAAGGTAGAGCCATCTCGCTGGCTGCGCACAACCAATCTGCGTGTCCCAACACTGAACTACCCACCTTGCCAATACGTCTTGCGAAAACGGCGTGGTTTGGATTCGAGGTTAGAACACTGTTTAGTAAACAAGTGCTTTGAAATGTTTGTATACTTCCTACAACCAATTTGTAACNGGATTCGAGGTTAGAACACTGTTTAGTAAACAAGTGCTTTGAAATGTTTGTATACTTCCTACAACCAATTTGTAACGCTGTTTGATCAAATTAAAATTGGTAAATGCGTTTTGTTCACATAAAAGTGGTTGTCTTTTAAAAATCAATATAAAAAAACAAACGCGCTCTTCAATGTTGGCCATGTNGTATTCGAGGTTAGAACACTGTTTAGTAAACAAGTGCTTTGAAATGTTTGTATACTTCCTACAACCAATTTGTAATGCTGTTTGATCAAATTAAAATTGGTAAATGCATTTTGTTCACATAAAAGTGGTTGTCTTTTAAAAATCAATATAAAAAAACAAACGCGCTCTTCAATGTTGGCCATGTGACTTTGACAGTTGTTGGTTTGGGGTAGGTCAGTGTTGGGTACATGCGCAGAAGACGAATAAGCGGTCTACCTCACCTTTAGTTTATGGTTGCTGGCCAGTAACGCCGTTTTGCTGGTGAGTACGGCCGCAGTTGGCGGTGTAAGCTACTGTTTCACGTCGGTATACTCGCGTACTCGTGATGACGTCAGGACCAAACTCCGCCGCGTCTACCTGCGAGCAGAATCTAATCCATGTGGTTCGGAGACCACTACAACCTTGGAGGAAGTTCTTGGTCTCTCTGAGCTTAACTCCTCACCGCGGATTGGCGGCACAACTATTAAGCTCCAAAATAACCACCTCACACACACACACACATTCACACTCAATATTGTCGTAAAGAAAATTATTTTAAAAAAAATTTCACGGGGTTATGCTGTGGCACTTAGATATATTCAGCATTATCGATGTGACACAATGCATTAATGTTATTGTAATAGCAACATTTTATAATGAAACTAAGCTGTATGATTACAAATTTAAAACAATTGTTATGAGTCGACAGCTGCTACAGACTCAAAGCAACGTCAAAGTGATGCTTGGCAGAATGATTCCCCCAGGACTCGGCACGCACACGNGCGGCAGGTGATGGATGGCGGGCCGCTGTGCCGGTGATTGATTATCATCTGCCACCGTGACAGCCGTGCGACCAGTCTCAACTGCCATCATCGTGGGACGCCCTGACATCGCCCAGCATCCACACGCCGCGCTCTGCTCCGTGCAGGTAGAGTGCGCGCCCGAGTAGCCCCGCTCCGTGTGTCCCAACATTGGACTGCTCACTTCACAATACCACTGTCATAAACTACGTGGAAAGCACCTCAGGTTACAGCACTACTTTCTGATGTTTGTTATACTTCAACTAACCCATTTTATCGTCAGTGCAATTAGATTAAATTCAAATTGGTAAGTATTTTATTTACACAAAAGGCTTGCCTTCAATATATTCTTCATGGCCCGTTTATTCATTGAGGTTAGAAGTATTCCTGGAAATCACGTTAACATGTTTTCTGTTGAGTCGAATGGCTAGCTTAGCGAGGTGTTGAGAGCAGGTGAGGGTGAAGTGAGGGGAGTATGGAGCAGCGCCGGTGCAGGAGGAAGAAAGTGGGAGCTCCCAGAGAAAACCCGCCGACCAGCGGCATCGTCTGCCACGATTTATACGTGTGAAAATCCGGGTGACCCCGCCGGTAATTGCTTTGGTGAAAGACGAGTAGTCTGGCCACTATAATACCGCGGCCCCTATAACATGTTTTATGTAAAAGCGTATGTTCACTGGGCAGCTGGAGGGGGTGGGGGTGTGCGTCATCACAAAATATGTTTATATTAAAACTGTTTGTCACATATTCGTGGCGATAACAAAACTCAACATGATAAAAATATATATCTAAAAAAACAGCATTTTTTTGAGACCCTTACCACTTTAAAAACTGTCGTATTTAATTTACAGAATTATTGCAACAAAAAACATACCGGGGAGGCTAATTTAATGAAATTTCATGTGACGCACAAAATTATTTCGCAAAAATTATTTCATCAAATTTTTACAAATGACTAAATTGATCATAAATTGATTTCGTCGTATTATAAAGCCACCACAAAAAAAAAGACACGAGCATTCTACAAGAAATCGGTGGACGAAAATAAGTTCTATATAACAAAGCAATAAATAATTCCCATAACTAATTATATACCTATTAAAAAATCAGAAGTTATTTTGTAATCAATGTCACGTCGTTAAACTAACAAATTTATATATGACATGGTGCTTTTAACCAAATATTTTACAACAATTTCCTTCTCCAATGAGCATTATAAACGCTATTACGTCGGTTAGAGCTGCACTCGTGCAGGTGACAAATGCTGTAAAGTCGACGTTCGCGCGTGTATCAGATGCGCTGTCGCCTTTGCGAGCCACCGCGGCGCCTGCAGCTACGGGGTTACACGCGACGACCACACGCTCCATGCGACATGAGGTAAGCCTACGGTGATTTTAAATGTTGATAGTATTTTTGTAGGTGAGAGACTAGAGTGTTTATTTCAGGGCCAGATTTAAAAATAATAATCCCGGGGTAAAGTGTCTGGACTGGCGTGGGTCGCTGGGAGACGCCAGGCGGCAATTAAACGGAGGACGTAATAAACCATCGACTATTCCTCGGGGCGAGAGTCGCTGTGATGTTGGCGCACCTGCGCAGCTTCCCAGGACCCGCCACCTTCGCAGTGCTGCCAACTACTGGCGCCTTGCTCGTTACGCGACACCTACCACACGCCCTTCACCGTTAATCCAGCACTCTTCAAATCAACCTTCGAGAAATGTCACTGCCCCCTACCAGCATGTAATTGACTGGGATGTGCCCAGTAAAGTTGGTAACGACGATCAGGAACTAGTTCCATGTCTTAGCATTGAATTTAACCCTTTCAGACCCATATTAATATACTGTTTTAGGTGTTGCAAACAAGAAAATTTTATGATGCATACTGTACTTAAGTCGACACAACCATTATTTCGTTGTAATTGCCAATTAACTATAGCGTGCATGTTAGGCTACAGTAATATGAACCAATGATGACCTAGACCAGGAAGACGGTTTGCGAATCATTTACCCACAGGTAAGATTATTGGTAATTGAGCTTCGCAGTGTGCAGTACACACCCCATATTACCTACACGTGCATAATNTTAACTATAGCGTGTATGTTAGGCTACAGTAATATGAACCAATGATGACCTAGACCAGGAAGACGGTTTGCGAATCATTTACCCACAGGTAAGATTATTGGTAATTGAGTTTCGCAGTGTGCAGTACACACCCCATATTACCTACACGTGCGTAATGTACACAGTTGTGTACACTGGGTCTGAATGGGTTAAAAACGTGAGGTAAACATTTGTGAATACTAAATTAATTTCTTTAACTTTTTTCTAATGGATGTAAGTGTAAGAACCAGCAAATTTATAGAATATTTATTTTTCTAATAATTGTACAGTTTCACTGGACCATCGGATGAACAAAGCGACCAGGCCCATGGCAGTGTTGATTGCACACATAGTGGAATAATACACAATGTTCCTACAAGTATCTCTTAAGCAAGGCTTCCGGAAGTGCTCAGTTTACCATGAACAGCTTATACCTCGCATCGCAGCCACAGGAAAACAATGACCGTATTCTAATTAGCAGGGTTTGCATTCTATATTGAAAACAACTGATTTACAGACCCGATTTATGTATGTATGTATGTATGTATGTCAAATTATAGCTTTATTTGATACCCATGAAACCTACCAAATTACTAATTTACCAACAAAATCGCCGAACCATTCCCTTATAAATGTATCCCGCATGTTTAGCAACCACAGTAAATGTTTAAAATGTTAACAAATAACAATGATAACTTTCTTGAAGCGCCTGACTGCCATGATTACAATTTCACAATACATAATATTTGGTGTTATTTGAATTGTTACTTCGATGTATATTTTTAACATTGTAGATATAGACGTGTCATTGCGTTGTTCGGAAAAATAAACAAACGAAAATGAAACAAACCAATTTGCAAATTACCTATTAAACTGGGGAACGAAATACGACCCTCTGTGCCATGGCTTGGAAACCATCCCGACAGCTACAGGCGTGCCCAGGGTTAAGCAACTGGGGGATGAAAACCGCAGAATTAAGATCCGCCCTTACGAGAATAAAAATAAAAAGAAGGAATGTATTTAAACCCAATCATCACAAATAGTCTACACCTATTCTTCATTCTAACGATGGCTTCTAACACGCAAACTTTCAAGTGTAAAAACGAAATTGACAAGACTGTTAATTTCCTAATGGCACGGTGCACCCCTTACTTTCCGCGCAGGCCTATCGAACAGCAACATCTCGCACGATTTTGATAACACGGCAAGAATTCCAATTTCTGTTTCTCACGGCACAGTCGCCTTTCTCGTCGATAATTATTTGTTTAAGATCTTCTGAAAATAGCTTTTCGTTTACAATGCAAACAAGTTTCAACAACGATCGCTATTCTAAGTACTACCCTCGTTGGGTTGGGATGTTAAATATATTGTTTATGCCCGCAGTATACTTGCGACCTTAGATGGTTTATTAAACGTGTTACGCAAGCATAAAGCTCTTCCTCTTTTTTTTTTAATACAACCACGTCATTAAACTGGTAGCCAACCTGTCAGATTGCTTTGTCCCATTTCTAAAAACTGGATTTGAGTGCCGAGGATTGCGATTTTAGCTAGGCGATAAAATATAAAAAAAAAAAAATGCTGTAAAGTTTATTCCGTATGGCATAAATATTAATTAAATATACACAAGAACTCGCCCAAGGACATGCATACTTTATCGCCTAGCTAACATCACGTTGATCGTGTCCAGTTGGCGTGACGGCAACTGTACATGAGGATAGCAACTGATAATGACTACGAGATGGCTTGGTGCGGAGTGTACACAAAGCACTAACTGCCATCCACGCACGCATTCCTCCTGGGGCAGTCAGAAAAGACAGGTATACGCACCTTCACGTGTCGCGCTCCAACCGGCACTTTTTTTTTGTTAACAAAATAGTCACGTGGCCAGATCTTGTCAACAATATCGATGATTACAAACATTAAGAATTCGCGAGTTCACTGACCTGTAAGCCAGACTCCACTGTCTTGTGTACAATCGTGCAGATATCAATTACCCATTGGCTGCTTGCTATCACAGTGGGAGGCGATGATTAGGCCTTAATTTTATTGCGTGTTTATTATTGGCTCAGGATTCAACACGAGGTGTCAAACAGTGCATGGACCAATTACAAAAGTAAAATGAACGTAAGGGTTTTTCAATTCTAGCTTGTACCAAAATGAATACGTGAATTTTTCAGGTGTCTATCGATGATGTATTTTTGCAATTTGCATTATGCGTTTCGTTGGTTTCGAAGCTGACAAATTACCTTAATCACCGCCATTTTAGTTCTGCCTGTGTGAAACTACTAAATACGCATACAGGCAAGGTCGTTGGAATAAATAAATGTGTATCATATTGGAAATAATTAATTCACAAAGTAAAATGCTGAAATATTCTTAAAATATGCATTTATCATAACACAATTTTCGTTTAGTAAAAAGTTTACGTCAAAATTGTTCGACATTTTATTTAAGATCTGAAACAGCTTTCCAGAATAATCACCGGGGGGTTTTTTTTTCTTTATTGAGTTTTAATATTTGAATCATGATGCAACAAAATAATAGTAGGATGACATGCTAAAACATTTGAATATCGTGGTGTTCCGCCTTAAACCAGAGCTAAATACAAATTACAAAAAACTAAATTCGAAACTAATTGGAACACGGCCTCAACAAGGAGCACATGCAAATACTTCAGCTTACAAATCCTGCCTCGTTATTTCTATAGGAGAGTAACCCGCACAAAATGCGATGTCGAACTGCTTTAAATGTTGAGACGTGCGTGTTGCGCTCCGGATATACTGACACCTCTACTGTGACAGCGAGATTCAGTTTCTCGTTGTTGGCAACACTGCAGCACCCAGAGAGTTGGCTACAGCGGTTTTTGGAGAGGGGGAGGGGGGGATTCCGTCGACACATTCGCGAGGTGGCAACGTTCTGCGACATCGTTTGGCACGCGTTCNGGAGAGGGGGAGGGGGGGATTCCGTCGACACATTCGCGAGGTGGCAACGTTCTGCGACATCGTTTGGCACGCGTTCTGTAACAGTATATTCCCGCCATTACACTAGATTTCCATTCCCCACTGACTGTACAAGGGCGAACACTTATATATCCTTGCATGCATTTTCCCGAGCTGCGTATCTGTGTTTACATTTTAATACAGTTGCGGTTGGTTCCCATATACACGCCGTATTTCAATCTGCCCTCGCGCAATGCAGTTAGTCACAGAGTACTTTAGAATACAGAGGTGAAACTGCAGCTTATATAGCCCATTCACGGTAACTTCCAACTTTTTTGAGGCCCTGCTAAAGTTCTACTTCCAGGATATTCCTCCGCCACATACTAAGTAAAGAAACCACAACAAAAGGACAACGCACCGGATACGTGCGCACTCAATGTAACATTATTTGACATAAGAACTACTTACTACTAGGCGTTACCAACCCGCCTTTTTTTCCTAGCTGTTTTTATTCATAGTAATTGTAAACGAAATATTATAATTCATAGACAGAGTATTAGTAAAAAGTAAGATAATGTTACGTAAAGAGGAGTATGAAACACTTGCCACATTACGGAAACAATCAAACACGACATTCGTAGGGTGATTTTTCAAAGGTTTGATTCAAAAAGTGCGAACAAACCGCAAATAGACTACATCGCGAACTTCAACCGCACAAGCCGGCAAACTGTTGGATTGCCATTCGCCAATCAGACACAAGACCGGTTCCCAGAGCCTCGCGCGGCCAATCAGAGAATGCGCACACACATATCAAAGGAATCGACACGCCATTAATGAAGATTTTAAAAGTGGAACATCCGACCTCGTAAATATAATCTCAAAGGTGTTAGCTGTAAGTCGGCGGAAAAATTATGACGACTTTTTGATACACCCCAGAAAAAATGTCATAACATGGTTGGATTTTCCAGTGGTACACCTAAAATTATCTGTCCAGGAATGCTGCCACAAACGAAAATTTTATGGGCATTATGCAAGATTTGCATTCTTATCCTATGGGATGAACAATTCTCACATTTCGCTACGGGAACTGAGGTTTTAAAAATACTGTAACGCCGTTGTAAANTATCCTATGGGATGAACAATTCTCACATTTCGCTACGGGAACTGAGGTTTTAAAAATACTGTAACGCCGTTGTAAAGAGAACTCAGTTAATGAAGCGAAAAAGCAAGGGGGGTGGGGGTTGGCAACAGTGACATTCCATGGAAAGTGCAGTGTTTCCTTGTGTGTGTCCGCAGAAAGTCAGAAAAGAGACATGGAAGAAGATTATGTGGGGGGGGGAGGGTATATAATGAGGAAAGCACTCCTCGACAATCACGAAACGATGAAACACTTGCTGTACAAGCGCATCTGCCACTGCGTCAAGCTCACGTCTCATTCAAGCGCAACTTGTGCGTAAGAACAGCATACGCTTGGTCGCTACTTCAGTTTCAAACAAGAACGTGTAACTTGTTGTTGTACACTGCTTACCTCACTATTTTCAAAAATATACCTTGCTCACAGAACTTTACATTACCAAAATCAGCAATATTCAAGGGTAAATGGTTTAATTTAAATATTATAAAACCTCGATCCACATGAAATAAGTGTTACGTAGTGCATAATCACGTGCACGTGGCCAGAGAGAGAGATAGAGAGAGAGATAGAGAGAGAGAGTGAAGGGTAATGGTAGGGATGGAGTGCAGGAGTATAGAGGAGGGGGGAGGGTAGAGAGATGATATTTAAATGAACACGGATAGTGCCACAGAAACTTTGAGACTTGCTACACTTGTGTAAGCACGACGTCACCGCCTATGGTACGGCGTATACATACAGTTCACACACAGAATGACTGGGAACAAAACAGGCAAACCCCCAGAAACGATAGGAATGTGCGAAGACCTCTTTTGAGAGGAAGGGTGCGGAAGAGAAAAGTATCGACTAACTTTTTATCAAACACTGTCGTGAGTACGTGACATGAAAAAAAAAAACAAACCCCGACAAAGAGACGCTTCGCTAAGCACGTGCTCGCTAGTATCTTGGTGTGCTGGATCTGTGCTTTCCATCAGCGAAACGCTTCTTCCGGCAAATTCAGTCAATTAAGCGATTAACAAGTGGACCAGAGATTTCTGTTGTTCGCAGTCACATGTCATCGTACTGGGACATGTTCCGCCATTACAGGATTGCAGTGTTAGAATGCCGGATATCTGGTGGGTCGAGAAGTGAGACGGAGTGGAGCAATGATGGAACGCATGCGGTGGAGAGAAGACGTTTCGTCAATCCACGGCAAGTTCTGTACATAATTTTCAAATCGCTCCTGACGAATGGCGAGAGAGTTCCCCAGCACATCGGCTGGAAGCACTGTCGGTATTTCTTTCCCAGGAGGTTCCCCTAGGAGGATTCCTGGGGCTCCCACTTGAACCGAGAGGTCGGGCGGCATCGTTCGGGAGAATGGTGAGACATTGGTGTGTGCTCACGTCGTCTGGAACGTTTTGTTCCTTTTTACACGATTAATTAAAATTCTGCCTTTTATACCATCACATAAAGTGCATTTTGTTACATTGTCACACAGATTGCAAAAGAAAGTATGGCCTTTGCTTCAAATATTTTTATTTCTTTTTTTCTTAGTTGGGGTAACCCATGTGGAAACAAAAAAAATAAACTTTTAGTGACAATGAAATGATGCTTTACGGGTTAGTGATTTAGTAACTATTATAATCCAAATGACTCAAATTGTTTCGAAATCCATGCAGTCATGCAACACTATTGGCATGCTGAGGTCGATATGCCATTCGAGTTCAGGCTTAAACCACGATCAGGATCGAGGAAGGCATCGGAATCGACTACAGGGGATTATAATAAAGTTCCATTACGATCATTATCGATAGAGACGATTTAATCTGTGCTTATTACCTGAAGCTACCATTGTTAAGAACTCAACTGTCCCGCTCGTTCCACTCCAAAAAAACTTGGAACATAGTTTCACTCATTTTAGTTAAAACAAATTTCAAGCGCTTTTCAAGGACTGTTATTTTAATGTTCAAGGACCCAAAATGTGTGGTGTTCTACAACAAATTTAGACACTGCAAATCGAACTGATATTTCAAAGTAGCTACTCTCATGCTACCTACGCCAAAATTTTTACAACAAAGTAAACACCGCCTTGCTTTCGATTTATCGTCACTTTCGCTAACCATAACGAATAAATATTGTAAGAGACTGTAACAATGCAGTAATAATAATTATCGGGATACTTGGTTCATTTTTCTTTCGTTTTGCGAGGCATTATAATATTTAATCAGGAATCGAAGTTATTGCCGTGGTAGTTTGTTTATCGGTCATGCGTTTGCTTTTTCGAAAATCTTAGTTTTTGTTCGCGTCAGCATTTGAAGATAGAAGCTTTCCAACTGCAGTAGACAGTTTTTGTTCTAAAAGTTTGATTATAATTTTACGACGACGCAGTTCGGCATGGGGTGGGGAGAGGTATCCCGACCCACGCCATGACCTTATTTGGTCACGTTTCTGGCACCCATGGGCGAGGAGTGGGGGTAGGCACGGGGCGACTTATACCGCGTGTGCCTACCGCCCACAAGCATAGCGGAGCAAAGAGAACGGAGTAGACAACCAGCTCCAGAAGAGGACACGTCGAGGTGAAAAATATCCCCGACACCGGCAAACTTTATCCTGCTAAATTATTTCTCCGCCGGCGTGGGAGGTCGCTAGGGTGCCAGGAGGGAACTGAGGTCCCTCCTGTATGTGTAATTTCCTCTTGCGATGCAAGTTTGAATGAAGTGATTAATAAGTAAACTACTGTGGCGCTGCTCTTTGTTTGTTTGTCTGGTGAAACTGACTGTTCGGGACTCTGCCTATTTGAAGCTTGTATGTGAACTGTTACATTTGAATGATAAATAAAAGTAAAGAGTAACTAATACGAGACTTGGATTTATTTTATTTTTATATGGCGCCTTTTACGTTTCATGTCTCTACCGATTGAGCAAACCGAGCTGTAATTTCCAGTCGCCCATTCTGACAACTGCGACGTTACAAGACCCACACATTACTGAAAACCATATTAATGGAATTTTCAACAAGGGATGTAATTGAAATCAGGGAAATTAAATTCAGTGTATATTCAACTCGAACATGGCAGCAGTTCAAAACAATGCCCAATGNGTAATTGAAATCAGGGAAATTAAATTCAGTGTATATTCAACTCGAACATGGCAGCAGTTCAAAACAATGCCCAATGCCCCAATGGCACAAAGCTCCAATAAAAACAATATGTATGTGCCATAAACTCTCTCGTACATATAATGGCCGCACACCNCCCAATGGCACAAAGCTCCAATAAAAACAATATGTATGTGCCATAAACTCTCTCGTACATATAATGGCCGCACACCACTTTCACTTTTATTTGCTATGAATAAACACCACATAAAAGACACTGTAATAATTAAGCACTTAACAGCTTTCTCCAGCATTCCATATGGATCCTCGATTTCGTCAATAGAATTAAAGGACAGTTCAAGACGTTGAAGAAGCGCGGGAACACTTTAAAAACAAAACTAAAAGCAAACTACATTAACTGTTTACTCGTCGTTTGAACCTGAACTCCAGTGGCAACGAACTATCGACCTCAGCACAGGAGGTCGTTTCTCACTTTCTATAAAGCAGTGCGTTGACTGTTCATTTCTTTTTATCTCCCTGCCCCAATTTTGATCGGACTCTGTTGAGTATGCTAAGATATCCTGAGCTACAAAAAGAGGATGTGGAAACCAGAGTCGCGGCTATCACCAAGGTCATTCAGGACACATGTAAAGAGAACCTTCAGAAGTTTACGCATGGGTTACCCAACCTGTCACGGTGGGACAGGGATCAGGAGACAGAGAGAAAAGACTTGCGATGGGAGAGAAGGAAACTTCACAGACTACAGGGAGAAGAGTGTCAGCAATTCTCTCGCACGTATAAGTAAAAGAAACAAGCATACTTCAATAGGGTTCGGCAGAAGAAGACCAAGTCATGGGAAGAATTTGACATGCAGGCCGGAAACGAGGATCCATTTGGCCTGTAGTAAAAGTTGGCTGCTAATAAAGTGAAAAGGGCTACTCCCCCGCCATATATTACAGAGAATGGTGAAATAATAACAGATCTGCAAAGATCTATGGATGTACTGATCCACACTCCTGCTTGATGACTCCCAGGATGAAGAGGGGGAGAAGTATGCGAGGAAGAGACAGTCAATGGCTGTAATTCCGGATATTGAGAACATGCCGGAAATCTACCTGGAAGAATTAACAGCAATGGTCTACCAAATGAAAAACGGAAAAGCACCTGGAAAGGATGGCCTTACTGCAGAAATAGTTAAGAGATGTTACTCCAGGATAAAGAACTATCTGATGGAGATATATGATGACTGTCTCAGAACCGGTGTGTTTCCTGTCTCTTGGAAACAAGGATGTCTAGGGATATTGTACAAAGGCGATAATAAATATCCTGAGAACCCTGAATCTTATAGGCCATTAACATTGCTTCCGGTGCTGGGCAAAGTCTGCTAGAAATTAATAAACAGAAGACTAATAATGACTCTAGAAGTTGAAGGCACAATGTGTGAGAAGCAATATGGCTTTAAAAAAGGAAAAAGGAACAGACTTCGTTCTGTATGACNGAAGTTGAAGGCACAATGTGTGAGAAGCAATATGGCTTTAAAAAAGGAAAAAGGAACAGACTTCGTTCTGTATGATGTTATAAAAACAATAAGAGAATCTAAAGCGAAGTATGTTATGGGAGTGTTCCTGGACATATCAGGAGCATTAGACAATACCTGGTAGCCGTAAGTGCTGTATCAACTTAAAAGCAAGAGATGTCCAGCGATCATATATAGGCTGATTCTGGATTTCTTCGCTGACAGATGGAGTATGTACTCAGCCAAAACAATACAGGTGAAGAAAAGACTAACGAAGGAATATCCCCAGGGATCGGTCCTAGGGCAGGTCTTATGGTACATACTCTTCGACAGATTCCTAGAGCTGGGTCTCTCGCCTGGTTGCACTGTCTTTGGCAATGCAGATGATGGCTTGGTTGGTGTTGATCACTGGAGAGCCAAGACGAATTATTGAAGAGAAAGCAGCGGAAGTGATGGACAAGATATAGGCTTGGTCAACTAAAGTGAAGCTGAAGTTCTCTAAAGAGAAGACCAAGATAATGCTACTCTAAGGGAAGTTGCAGAGACCACCAACCGTGAGCTTTGGCGGGTGCCGAGTTGGGAATGTACATGAGTTTAAGTACCTGAGAGTTATCATGGATGATAAGATGAGCTTCCTTAAAACATATAGTATGTGTCTTGGAAAGCTGTGGTGGTGTTCCCAAAACTCAAAAGAATCGGGAACACGAGTTGAGGCCTCAATTACAGCACATTAAGGACAATCAATAAAGCAGTATTTGAGGTAATAATAACATATAAAGCCATGATGTGGTACCACAGAGTTGAATTATCATGGCACATGAGGAAGCTCATCAGCGCTCAAAGGGCGGCACTGTTGACTGTTACCCGAGCATCACTCCCAGTGTTTGCGGGCGTACCATCCATCGATCTATTGGTGAAATACCGAGGTATCACTGCGAAGAGAGCGCGAACAGCAAGACTGATAAAGGAAACTAAGGAAGGGATCATGAGTGAAGTTCTCCAGGAAATGGCAAGAGGATTGGGATTCTTATGTATGTGGAAGAATTACTTATGAGCTGCTGCTGACCATCAAGGCAAGAATGGACTCTAAATGGATTGCTCGCAGCTCTATACCGGCTGTTCACAAACAAATGACAAACACCAGAGTGGGGTAGATAAGTACAAATTGAGCATATTTTATCAAGGAACCAATAGTCTAACATCCATAGTTAACCCGCTAGTAGCAGTGGCAATCTGGTTCCTTGATGAAATATGCTCCATTTGTACTTGTCTACCCTACTCTGATGTTTATTATAATTTGTTCGTAAACAGCCAGTACAGGCCATGGAAACTTCAAGGCGAAGTTTCACAGTCTGTGGTTAGTGCAATTTTCTTTATGTGATGTATGTGGAGTGGACGATACTGTACAACATGTGATCACGGGATGTCGCAAGACAGAATACATAAGGCAATGGTTGGAAGATATCACTAAAGCTAAGGGCCTTCACTTAATACCAGAAAATGTAATTATGGATAAAGCTCTTCACAAGATCTGGAATGAGTTTGCCACTAAAATTGGCAGAAGATTGGATAAATACGATAAGTGGTAAGACGATCAAATTTCTGAAGACCCATGAGAGGGTATTCGGGTTAAAAGATTCTAAATTAGGAGTCGGAATATCTCTGATTGGTGAGGACAGGTTTTTACAGAGAAACCCGGTAGAATACCGAGTAAAGGCACTAAGAAAAATGAATGGCCCGAAGAGAGAAGAGTAGAAAGTGCCATGAACTGTCTTACTCATCAGAGTACAGTTGCAGTGCGTGAGGATGAAGGATGTGCCGGCCTTCGGGCCGTGAAACTTGCCCCTTCATCAGCCGTCTTCAATCATTGTATGTACGCAGGGCTTAACGCCTCGTCGACAGCGAATTCATTAGAGGAGGAGCAAGTTGCTTAGAGAAGCAGCAGATGGGGAAGTAATAGGCCAAGGTCTGTAGTAAAGAACCATCCCAGCATTCGCCTGCAGTGATTCGGGAATCCATGGAAAACAGAAGTCAAGAATTTGAAACCGGGTCCTCGGGAATATAAGTCTAGCGTAGATTATAATAAAACACTCTCTCGTGCGTTTTAACGACTTGGAAACCGCCATCCAGAGTTTAACAGAAGCGGTGGCGGACAAAACAAGGTAGATACGGGGCGACGAGTGCAGGGAGGGGTGGTTGTGGAAAGCAGGGAGTGTAATCGATGAGGTTGCTGCAAATATCGCGGACTGACTTCGTGGAGGGGAGAGGAGGGGAGGGGCAGTACACGCCGGCCAGGCCAGCCTACCAAGGTTCAGTGGGGGGGTAGGGGAGGCAGATAGGACTGCGACGGGCCGGCATAATGCGGTGCCTAGCACCGAACTAAGACGAGCGAGCGGCGAGAATCGATATTACGGCCGTGGGTCGACTGCCGTCACACACCAGCCTGAGAGACTGCCGCAGCCCTGCGCCCTTCCCTCACTACCTATAGCCGCCAACAACACGTGTTCGCCTGTCGAGTGCTATTTCACCTGAACGTCGTTTTCCCCCCACAGGCAATTCCCTAAACGTAATCACTTTCCTCCGCAGGCGTTCGTCCTAAACTTCGTTAGCTCTAAACTCAGTTTTCCACAGATGCATTAGCCTCAAACGTCTGTTTGCCCCAGACACACTAGGTCTACATGTCGCTAGCCATAAAAATAAACACCTTGCCTCTTTTAACGTCCAACTCTTAGAGTTTAGCTTAAGGGCTTATTGCTAGTCCTCATGTGCGCCAACGGTATCCCCTTGAAAATAATGACACCTGCCAAATAATGATAAGAAAGCCAGTGAAGGTAGGCACGGGCGGGGCGAACGAAACGTAGCCTGGTGAACCCACTCCGAGACGAGAATGTCCGTCGGCCCACGTTCTCGATGCAGTTAGGCTAACACTTGAACAAACTTCCACAGGACGGCATCCAGCTTGTCGACTGCCACGCACAGGGAACGTGACGTAGAGTGCGCATGCCAACTGCGTATAGCCACTTCGCGTTTTCCACACTGGGCTGCTTTCCTCCCAACAGCGCGCGAGTTCGGAGCACAGCTTATGTAGTGCTGTGGGATGTTTGTTCTCTTCCTCTAACAACATTTTAATGCAAACAGAATATACTGACGTTAGTAAAGAGTATTTTGCTCATATAAAAGGATGGGTGTGTTGCAAATTAACAAACACGCTCATCAGAGTGTTGTTGACCGTGCGACTGATAGTTGTACTGGCACTGGTCGATTCAATGTAGAAGACTTACGTAGAAGACCGAAGTAGGAGTTGTCATTTCTAAATACCAGGGAGGAATTAACGTTATCAAGCGCTGTGACCTAGATATATGACCTAGCAGAGGAACTGGATTTAAAGATCTACATTTTATTTAGCAGAAAAGAGTGTGCCTTGCGTAGAGTGTGCGATGTGGACAAGTTGCAGTAGTTCCACGGTGAGANAGTAAAGAGTATTTTGCTCATATAAAAGGATGGGTGTGTTGCAAATTAACAAACACGCTCATCAGAGTGTTGTTGGCCGTGCGACTGATAGTTGTACTGGCACTGGTCGATTCAATGTAGAAGACTTACGTAGAAGACCGAAGTAGGAGTTGTCATTTCTAAATACCAGGGAGGAATTAACGTTATCAAGCGCTGTGACCTAGATATATGACCTAGCAGAGGAACTGGATGTAAAGATCTAAATTTTATTTAGCAGAAAAGAGTGTGCCTTGCGTAGAGTGTGCGATGTGGACAAGTTGCAGTAGTTCCACGGTGAGAGGCTGGTGCAGGAGAAGAACAGGTCGGCTCATTAGCGGCGGTAATTAGCGACGTGGTGCAGGGACACGCGTCCTGGCGTGCGTCGCCGTGCCCCTTTCCCCCCTCACCCGTTCCTGTTACTGAGCGTATGCAAAAAGTGACCCAGTTACCGCTGCTGCAACGCCCCAGATGCACTCGTCGACACCCCCACCTTCCCCTCCTCCCTCCCACAGTAAGCTTCAGCCACTCAGGTTGGGGACGAAACGACACATCTTACAACCCAGCGAGGTGGCGCACTGCTAGAGCAAAGTTGTTGTAGTCTGTTCCCGGTTTCTTCACACTTCTTCAATCAAACCTTTGAAGAAATGCCCATTATTTGACTCGTTTGGTCGTTTTCTAAATACACCACATATCACAAGCTTATCATAAAAATATATTATTTATTGGTTAAACCTAACATTTACTTATATTTTATTAATAAATTATAATATTTTATTTATAATATATACGAGTAAAAACAGGGAGAAAATAGCTGTGTTTGGTAACGTCTAGTGAGAAATAGGTCTTGTGCAAAATATTATTACGCTGAGCGCGCACGAATGTGATTCGTTGTACCTTTGGTGCAATGTTCTAAACTTAGTTATGCTTTGTTAGCATGAAGCGGAGTAATATCCTGGAAGTAGAACTTTAGCAGGGCTTCAGAAAGATCGAAGTAACCGTGAATTGACGAAATGTAATTCATGTTTTTTTTTAACAGCCACCATTACCGGCTCTNAGGGCTTCAGAAAGATCGAAGTAACCGTGAATTGACGAAATGTAATTCATGTTTTTTTTTAACAGCCACCATTACCAGCTCTTTNCCGGCTCTTTTTTATTTAGATTTTATTTCACAATTTTTGCGTCAAATATTTAGTATTTTTACTGTTGTTTTTCTGCTATTTACAGCAAAGTGTTTCAATGGCGTAGGTCCAAATTAAAGGTTCAGTTGTTACCTCATTCCCTGAGGCAGTGTTCCAATTGGCACTTTTTATTAACAAAATGGTCAACATGACCCGATTTCGTCAACAAAATCGATGACGTAATTTTGTAATTTGCGTTTTGTCTGCTTCGAAGTTGACAAATTACCAATTACAAATTACCAAATCACCGTCATATTAGTTTCGCATATTTGAAACGTTTAAATAAACATGCAGGAGATGTTACTGAAATCAAACGAATGTGTGCCGTACTCAAAATAATTATTTCAAAAAGAAGTCACCGAAATATTAATGAAATATTTGTTCTCTCATCACAAAATTGTATTGTGTAGTAACAATTTCACGTCGTAATTGTTACATTTTGGTGATTATAAATTTTAAACGGTCCTCTAATAACTTTCGGGAATAATGACTGTTTATTTTAAGACTTCGCTGCGTTTCAATTTGGAAATCGCGACGACAAAATAATAGTAGCACGACATGCTGGAGAGTTGAGTTTTGTGGTGTTAGGACTTAAAAACAATATCAAATGCTAAATATAAATTACAAAAAATAAAAAATAAAACTAAACTGAAAACGAGAATTAGTGCGTGGTTTAAAATTCTCTTCGCGTTCCCTGCATTGCGGAGCCACGCCGAACTTGGGCGTAACTACAAGCAGATAGATACGGGCTGGGGGGGGGGCACCCCGCAGTGCTTACAAGGCCACATCCACGTCACGCTAACTTATCTCCTGTTCGGCCGAGTTCTCTACACGCCACACGCCATGTTCACGCTCCCAGCAACTAGACACCTGTCACATTGCGAACGGCCTGTCCACAATGCTGCTCACATAAATGTGTTTTTTTGTTGTATACCTTTTATATTATTCCAAACATAAATGTTTACCTTTATGGTCAGTAAAAAAATTTTTTTGTTTAAAAAAAAACACTACTGTAACTGTAACACATGTGTGTGAAACAACTTCACATTGTCAGCTTTTACTTATATATCTATAAATATTACAATATTGCATATTACAATTAGTATGAATAAAAACAAGGAAAAAATAGTTATGTTGGTAATGCCTAACAAGGAATACTTATTATGTAAAATATTATTACACTGAATACGCACAAATGCGGTGCGTCTCTTTGGTTTAATTTTATAGGCTAGGATAAGCTTAATTTGCATGAGGCGGAGGAATAGTAAGGAAGTATAACTTTTTCAAGGTTTCAGAAAAGTTGGGAGTAACCATGAATCGACTATATGAAAAAATGGTCACTAAATCTAACCTTAATGTTGCTACTTTTCAGCATTAAATTATGCTAAATGCAGCCGAACTCAGCTTTAGTCGGCAACATATCTATAAAAGTACTTAAGTGGGTAAAAGTAGTTAACCAGAACATCTACATTATCGGCCAACGTCGTGTGTGTTTCAAGGCAAATCCCACGGCCATGTATTAACCTCATTTACACCGGAGCAAACAGAAGCGAACGAGCACAGCGAACCATTCGCTCCTGTCTGACTCGGGGCTGTTCTCTGCGGAGTGGACGAAGCGCGCAACACTGAACATGAGCGAACACGCATATCCTTTGTTCCGATGAAAGACCGGTAGCGAACGGATCGGCGAATGCGAGCCGGATGTGAACGAACACGGACGAAGGGTGCTTGTTGGCGCTCGCATAGCGTTCACACGCGTGAGAATGCTCGGTTCGTTGTGTTGCTCGTTCGCCCGTGTTCAATTCTGTTCGCTGCGTGTTGCTTGTTCGCCCGTGTTCAATCCTGTTCGCTGCGTGTTGCTTGTTCGCCCGTGTTCATTTCTGTTCGTTGCGTGTTGCTTGTTCGCACGTGTTCACTTCTGTTCGCTGCGTGTTGCTTGTTCGCAAGTGTTCGCTGCATGTTGATTGTTCACACATGTTCACTTCTGTTCGCTGCATGTTGATTGTTCACACATGTTCACTTCTGTTCGCCGCGTGTTGCTTGTTCGCATGTCTTCACTTTTGTTCGCTGCGTGTTGCTTGTTTGCACGTGTTCACTTCTGTTCGCTGCGTGTTGATTGTTCACACATGTTCACTTCTGTTCGCNTTCTGTTCGCTGCGTGTTGCTCGTTCGCCCGTGTTCACTTCTGTTCGCTGCGTGTTGCTCGTTCGCCCGTGTTCAATTCTGTTCGCTGCGTGTTGCTCGTTCGCCCGTGTTCACTTCTGTTCGCTGCGTGTTGCTCGTTCGCCCGTGTTCAATTCTGTTCGCTGCGTGTTGCTCGTTCGCCCGTGTTCACTTCTGTTCGCTGCGTGTTGCTCGTTCGCCCGTGTTCAATTCTGTTCGCTGCGTGTTGCTCGTTCGCCCGTGTTCACTTCTGTTCGCTGCGTGTTGCTCGTTCGCCCGTGTTCAATTCTGTTCGCTGCGTGTTGCTCGTTCGCCCGTGTTCACTTCTGTTCGCTGCGTGTTGCTCGTTCGCCCGTGTTCAATTCTGTTCGCTGCGTGTTGCTCGTTCGCCCGTGTTCACTTCTGTTCGCTGCGTGTTGCTCGTTCGCCCGTGTTCAATTCTGTTCGCTGCGTGTTGCTCGTTCGCCCGTGTTCACTTCTGTTCGCTGCGTGTTGCTCGTTCGCCCGTGTTCAATTCTGTTCGCTGCGTGTTGCTCGTTCGCCCGTGTTCACTTCTGTTCGCTGCGTGTTGCTCGTTCGCCCGTGTTCAATTCTGTTCGCTGCGTGTTGCTCGTTCGCCCGTGTTCACTTCTGTTCGCTGCGTGTTGCTCGTTCGCCCGTGTTCAATTCTGTTCGCTGCGTGTTGCTCGTTCGCCCGTGTTCACTTCTGTTCGCTGCGTGTTGCTCGTTCGCCCGTGTTCAATTCTGTTCGCTGCGTGTTGCTCGTTCGCCCGTGTTCACTTCTGTTCGCTGCGTGTTGCTCGTTCGCCCGTGTTCAATTCTGTTCGCTGCGTGTTGCTCGTTCGCCCGTGTTCACTTCTGTTCGCTGCGTGTTGCTCGTTCGCCCGTGTTCAATTCTGTTCGCTGCGTGTTGCTCGTTCGCCCGTGTTCACTTCTGTTCGCTGCGTGTTGCTCGTTCGCCCGTGTTCAATTCTGTTCGCTGCGTGTTGCTCGTTCGCCCGTGTTCACTTCTGTTCGCTGCGTGTTGCTCGTTCGCCCGTGTTCAATTCTGTTCGCTGCGTGTTGCTCGTTCGCCCGTGTTCACTTCTGTTCGCTGCGTGTTGCTCGTTCGCCCGTGTTCAATTCTGTTCGCTGCGTGTTGCTCGTTCGCCCGTGTTCACTTCTGTTCGCTGCGTGTTGCTCGTTCGCCCGTGTTCAATTCTGTTCGCTGCGTGTTGCTCGTTCGCCCGTGTTCACTTCTGTTCGCTGCGTGTTGCTCGTTCGCCCGTGTTCAATTCTGTTCGCTGCGTGTTGCTCGTTCGCCCGTGTTCACTTCTGTTCGCTGCGTGTTGCTCGTTCGCCCGTGTTCAATTCTGTTCGCTGCGTGTTGCTCGTTCGCCCGTGTTCACTTCTGTTCGCTGCGTGTTGCTCGTTCGCCCGTGTTCAATTCTGTTCGCTGCGTGTTGCTCGTTCGCCCGTGTTCACTTCTGTTCGCTGCGTGTTGCTCGTTCGCCCGTGTTCAATTCTGTTCGCTGCGTGTTGCTCGTTCGCCCGTGTTCACTTCTGTTCGCTGCGTGTTGCTCGTTCGCCCGTGTTCAATTCTGTTCGCTGCGTGTTGCTCGTTCGCCCGTGTTCACTTCTGTTCGCTGCGTGTTGCTCGTTCGCCCGTGTTCAATTCTGTTCGCTGCGTGTTGCTCGTTCGCCCGTGTTCACTTCTGTTCGCTGCGTGTTGCTCGTTCGCCCGTGTTCAATTCTGTTCGCTGCGTGTTGCTCGTTCGCCCGTGTTCACTTCTGTTCGCTGCGTGTTGCTCGTTCGCCCGTGTTCAATTCTGTTCGCTGCGTGTTGCTCGTTCGCCCGTGTTCACTTCTGTTCGCTGCGTGTTGCTCGTTCGCCCGTGTTCAATTCTGTTCGCTGCGTGTTGCTCGTTCGCCCGTGTTCACTTCTGTTCGCTGCGTGTTGCTCGTTCGCCCGTGTTCAATTCTGTTCGCTGCGTGTTGCTCGTTCGCCCGTGTTCACTTCTGTTCGCTGCGTGTTGCTCGTTCGCCCGTGTTCAATTCTGTTCGCTGCGTGTTGCTCGTTCGCCCGTGTTCACTTCTGTTCGCTGCGTGTTGCTCGTTCGCCCGTGTTCAATTCTGTTCGCTGCGTGTTGCTCGTTCGCCCGTGTTCACTTCTGTTCGCTGCGTGTTGCTCGTTCGCATGTCTTCGCTTGTGTTCGCTGCGATGTAAAAGGGGCTGTAGAGGACATGAGGAAATGATGGGCGAACAATACGTAGCACTCCAGTGGTCGGCATTGATATCATGGTGGACAAGGGGATGAATGGGGTTTTTATACGAAAGAAAATTCGTCGGTAGCAACAGTGTATGGTAGGACGTGGTAAAGCAGGGGTTGCCAACTTGCTTGCCACTTGTGGCATGCGTGTGTAGTTTTAATGACACGTTGCACGGTAAATTTTCGTACCTCTTAATTATGTTTTATTAAAAATTACCTGAAAAGTTGTTTGCATATCCGTTTTAAAATGCTGCACTGTTCAACACTAATCAATTATATAATGTGTACAGCATTTTCAGTCGTTATTTGTTCTTAGACTGACAATATGTATTTTTAGTGGCAGGCTTCAAGCAAAACATAGTACATGGCACGTCTTCGACTGGTGTAGAGAACAGAGGTAGACGATGGAGAACGAGGGTATTTATCAGTGGGCGGGTGTGCGAAAAGCGGATGACGGAAGGTTGTCGGAAGCGAGGGGGAAACCACCACGGCAGAGGCAGGGAGCCGGTATGTGCCAAGTGCAGAGGGAGGGTAGGGGTGGATATCTGGCCTGCGCGTGAATTAAGTAGCGATGGTAGCGCGCAGGGACGATCAATGCTGGGCTCGCCCTGGCAAGGGAGGAAGGGCGATAAGGCGGGCGGCCACGTGGAGACAGTCGCCGACCACACCGCAGGGAACAAAGGGCGCGCCATACAGCCCCAGCGCGGCCGGCTCTACCACTCACGGCTACTGCTCTGCGCACCTCACCACTCTCCACTCTCCTAGCACGCGCTACCTCCTGCATTATTAACGACACTCCCTAACCAAATATCGTCTGTAAAATCAGAGTTCGTGCGTAGCGCGTATATCAGTGAATAAATAGTCTGGGAATACAATTTTTTTTCTCCGGGAAATATGAAAAAAATTTAATCTGCAGCCGTCACGTTTTATATCATCATATTTGATAATAAACGTATTTTCAAAAATACAACAAAGTGATTTTTTTTTTTTTTACTTGACTGTGCAGTTTCCTTTCGGGATAGGGAAAAGTACAAAGCGACATGTGTAGTTTTACCAATTAGCTTTCGTCACGTGCAACATATCCTACTGTTACATATTTAATTTGCTAGAAACTCNACTTGACTGTGCAGTTTCCTTTCGGGATAGGGAAAAGTACAAAGCTACATGTGTAGTTTTACCAATTAGCTTTCGTCACGTGCAACATATCCTACTGTTACATATTTAATTTGCTAGAAACTCAGCTTCCCAAAAATGCGTATCGCTGCACTGAGAGGGAGCGCCGACACGGTTCCTTATGGCCAGATGTGACCTTGAGGCTTTTAAAATGTTTTACTATGGATTGCACTTAACTCTAAATACGCCAATACATTTCTACAGAGATTTGGGAGCCAACATAGGAAAACTAAGGAAGTGCAATGGTAGATATTGGGTTTTTCCAACTTTGTGAACAACTATTTTGCTATATTGGTGCATTTATTTGGCACAATAAATGTACCGCTATAACATAATTGTTACATAAATGCCTGAGGGGCGTATCTGCGTTCATGAGGAGTGCAGTTCTTAAAAATAAAATAACTACATTTGATTTTTACTTTATTCAAACAGCTACTATTTACAGCTTTAAATTATCTATATCCACTATTATTCTTTTTATTTCTCAGTTAGCGCAATATTTAATGTATATTTTAACTCCAATTAACGTCCATTTAATGTGTCTGTCTGGTTATAGTCAACTAACTCATGCTCATTATTAACACACATTCAGTCTATCTGCTGCTATCATTTGTATGGCTTTCACTCAAGCATCCAGTCCAATAGTCCAGCACTCTTCGCTGCGCCTATGCTCGCAGTCACAGATTATCCTCCCACTGGTCACTTCTCTTGCCGCGCGCTAGTCGTCCTTCGATCGATGCCCGCAGCCACTCATACATCCAACAACTGCCGGCTCAGAGGCCCGACGCTCTTGTTATATCCACTGGCCTTGACCTGGAAGGTTCGCCGCACCCCGAGTCTAGCTGAGAGACAAGACGTCATTAATCCAGAGCATTCTTCAGACGTCTCTAAGACACCCGATACCCTAGGTCGGAAGCGGCATGCGCCCTTATAGGCATAGCAGGCGCGCTTTGTGAAAAGCTGCTGTGTCTCCGGTGGCAACTGATGGCGCGCGCGTCAATAAATCATCTAACTACGCTGTCACTTGCCCACGCGGGACAAAGCAGCGAGGGCGTCATAAACGACAGAAATACTTTACTCTGGTGCATTTGCTCAGATCGCCCCTTCTATTTTCTCTGTTCGCTTCCATACAATTGTAGCATATAAATAAAACCTCATATTATGTCTCGTGCCTCACCTGGCGCTGAAACTGCGTTGCACTGTGTTTTAAATATAAATTTTCCCACGAAACTGTTAAACGTGCGTCCAATGTACCGACCTACGAAAAGAACACGCACTCCAGACGAGGCCTGTCGAGTGACGTCACGCATATCATAAACATTATTTAAGAGCATTCGCGTCGAAGGCCCTGCACTGAACCTTGCTATATTCTGTACCATATAAGAAGGCCACTTTTTGACAGCTCGGCGAAAGTAGCGCCACTGTTTACATCTGACTACGTATCCTTCCGCCATCAGCTGGTCCGTCACGTCGGGGCTGTATTTTTTATCAACACGCTGTCAGCTAATCCACTTCTCATTGTACTGTAATGCTACACAAATTTTAAGATATTTTAAGACTGACATCTGTCTAAAAATATAAGTAGGTTATAAAAGTAAAAATATAAAATGTTAGATATTTGATAACTCTTTTTTAATTTGTCCGAGATGGTGAATTTGGGTTAAAATTTGCGAGACGGTCTGTTGTATCTATTATCACACTTTGGACGTTATAGCTAATATATTCGAGTTGGAAATATGTGACGTGGAATAGCGTTAGAATTGCTTTAAAACTATTAACGCGTGTCTACGGAATCAAGGAGATGGGTTTCTAGAGAATATGGCGTATAATTTACGTAGACGAACGATTACCGGCCGAATATAAATGACTTGTACTCCAAATCGTTGTATATGAAATATATGTTACTTGAAAAATTATGCAGAGCTCGTGGAAAAATATAACTATTGGCATATGTTTGTAAATTCGTTATATATCGCGCAGGAGAGAGGTTCATTTCTGGCTGGTAATAGCTCGCAGAATATCCGATAGATAGCGCGCAGCATGTCACGACGAAGTTTTGAGTAACTCTCTTTATAGTCAACAGATAGCGTATTTTTTAAAGTTGATAATTCTTATGTTACGGGCTGGAAATATATTTCAAATTCGTGTCGTTTCGTCAAATTATTAGAAAAAATAATTCAACAATATTATGCAATATTTC
This sequence comes from Clitarchus hookeri, assembly GCA_002778355.1. NCBI lineage: Eukaryota > Metazoa > Arthropoda > Insecta > Phasmatodea > Phasmatidae > Clitarchus > Clitarchus hookeri. The sequence goes on from NQII01000803.1 coordinate 641,085, forward strand.
TGTATGCTTTTGGAATTAATATCATGGAAGTGTTGAAAGCAAGGTTTGAGATGGATGATACGACGTGAAAAAGCTTTCTGAAGTTAGCACAACTTCAGAAAACTTTTCCACGTCGTATCATTCTATTGTACATTTAATTTTGATCACCTAAACATAACTACATTATCACGAAGTTTAGTTTTTAACACTAACAACCATTGTTTTGTGACCTCGTAAAATAAAAATGTATTAATAAATCTACGAACTCTTTCTTATACGCGCGTATTTTCTGCTTTTCTGATGCGCATCGGCAGTGCACTCAGAATAGCCAACGTAATTTTAACTTTTGTTCGTTCGTGCATCAGCTGATACAGGATTTTGTAAATGGCTCTTTGTTTGTTTCGTATAAGTCAAGTTGCCACTCACTGACTGTCAGAAAGTGGCCTTTTTATACGGTATGGACCATACAGACTTCCCACGCATAAAACGCCAGTTCCGTCGCTTCAAGTGCCACAGGCAAAGGCAGAACGACAACACCGAGGTTAGCGGCGACGTCGCGCTTGATGCGTACAGCAGTGTGGCCCTTATGCCCCCGCGCTAACGAGCCTCAGACGCGAAGACAGCGGCGAGTAGGCTTCCAATGCAGTGCAATACTGCGGCGACCATACGACATGCACAACTCATTAAGAACATAGCGTACCAAAATTATCCCAAAAGTACTATTTCAACTGCACATGAAAGAAAAATACACGGGCCCCTGTGCATTTTATAATACTGTAAAATATGTTGCTAGAATTTACTAATTCGAATGTTTTAAAAGTCAATTAATACGAGTCTATTTGTAATCCAAAACATTTTTTTTTTTACATTTTGAATTCTTCGCAAAACATATTTTGCATTTTAAAAAAAAAATATATATATATATATATATATAGACCAAGATACTGATAGCCTAATTGTGTGAAATAAAATAATTAGTAATAATATATGCAAATATTTGTATAGCTGAAACGGAGTACTTCCAATAAATGACTAGAAGTATAGTTCCCACATAGAGCCAGCCACATGCCTGCCGTAGCTGAACGTTGCCACAAGTACCTAGGCCAGGCCAGCGAGCTGTGGGTGTAACAAGCCCCGCCAGCCGTGTCCGCAGCCACAGTGAGCGCTCTACGTGCGACCAATCGATGGGCGGGCCTTAAAAAAGACGCTCGCTGACGTCCGCATGGTTTACGACCACCTCCACTCACGCCGAGTGTACGTATAAGTGCTCGTGTCCGCTACCTGCTGTTCCCGATAGTAACATGCGAATTTTGGCGCAGCNACCAATCGATGGGCGGGCCTTAAAAAAGACGCTCGCTGACGTCCGCATGGTTTACGACCACCTCCACTCACGCCGAGTGTACGTATAAGTGCTCGTGTCCGCTACCTGCTGTTCCCGATAGTAACATGCGAATTTTGGCGCAGCCAATCACACCGCAAAATGAAAAGTTCATTTCTGCAACCAAATAATTATGCGAATCGACTGAATACTTTTCTAGGGGCCAGCAAAAATCTACAACGGACGAAACCACTCGAGGCTGTACTGAGTTCGCGACGACATAACTCGGCAGCCTTCGGAGTGCCTCGGAAGAAATGTTTGATTCATACGTTCTGGATTTGCAGGCCATGCCCGAGGGGCGACTCGCTGAGAAGGATCTGGGGGATGTCGTAAGCATAGTAAGTATGTCCTAAGTATAGTATTACTGCAGGGGAGGTAAACTTAACACTAAGAAAACACTCCCTCCTCCACCCCGCGTTCCATAGTAATGCGAGACAAGTATGTATGCCCCACGCTGAGGAGAGAAATGGAGAGAGAGAGGGAGATAGAGGGAGAGAGGGAGAGAGGGAGAGAGAGAGAGACTGGTCAAGACATACTGGCAGATGTAGCTAAGAAAATAACTGCATGGCGACGACTACATCTATACTGAGAAAACNGACTGGTCAAGACATACTGGCAGATGTAGCTAAGAAAATAACTGCATGGCGACGACTACATCTATACTGAGAAAACCGTTTTGTCGAATCAAACGAATATGGTTTGTATAGGGGCAATGAAATATTGTCTCGGCGGGCAACTACAAATTTGTTTGGTTCTATGTGCATTAAACAGTTTCGGCGAAGTCCTGCCGAGATTGAAACCCGNGGCGGGCAACTACAAATTTGTTTGGTTCTATGTGCATTAAACAGTTTCGGCGAAGTCCTGCCGAGATTGAAACCCGGGTCGTGAACATCCTCAAAGTGACAGTGTTGATGATATCAAGTTCGTTTTAAATATATAAATGTTAAAAACTGGACAACGCACGAAAACAATCATTTTAAGTTTTGTAGTTTTCCATTTTAGTTACCCGTAGAACTTGTTTTATTAGGATTTGTATACAATTATCAAGCATCAATAAATGGACTAAGCACTGTTGCCATCCTGATTGTCACAAAATACACAGGCAAACCCTCGAGCCGTATTTTCGAACAGAGTCAATCAAATGAGTGGTCAATCAAATAAATGCTGTTGAGTCAACCAGATATTTTGTAGACGTTCTAATTGTTTATTGGGCCAACACAGAGGTTTTGCTTGTTCAGACCGTTTAGAACATAATACATATTAGACCCTATACTTTTTTTTTTTTTGCTGGAGCAAACTTTTTTCTCGGTGTACTAACTTCGTCTATGACGAATAAAATAGTTTCAAAAGCAAATGCAATGGAGTTCACCTACCAATCCCGTTAATTATTAAAATCGCCCGCATAATTATCGTACGCAGTATCTGTCTAACGGCCTCTGTTATCTTGCCGCTTGATCGTTACCACGCTTCTTTTCGTCGCCTTTCCCCGTGCGTTCCGCTCCACTGCGCGTGACTGCTAATGATCCAGGGAAATATTCCTCTGTTCTCTACGAAACATTTCTTTTCATAAGGACAATCAACAATTCTCATTTTAAACTTCCCTATTCCCGATCGTGCGTCACATCTAAGAATATGGACAATCGTTGCCAAATCGTTGCCTGTTCACGGTTAATTGCGGACTTTGGAAATCAACCTTTGAAAAATGTCACTTCCCCTACGCGCGTGTAGTTTACCGGGCACACTAACCGGCGTGCGCCCAGTAAGTTGGTAACGACTGAGGGAACATAGATCCACGTNGCGTGTAGTTTACCGGGCACACTAACCGGCGTGCGCCCAGTAAGTTGGTAACGACTGAGGGAACATAGATCCACGCCATTACGTTCAATTAAAAGTGCTAGGTAAATATTTGTGAGCACCGAAAATATTCATTTTGCGCTCTGTTTTTTAATGTCTTATAAGTTAAAAATTAAGCATATTTCTAAAGTATTTACTTTTCTCACAGTTTCACCTGACCGACGCATGAACACAGCAATTAGGTCCTCGGCAGTGCTCAATGTACATGGGATGAAAGAATACGCGACGAGCATACAAGTAGATATTCAACACGGCTTTCACAAGCGAACAGCNGCGTGTAGTTTACCGGGCACACTAACCGGCGTGCGCCCAGTAAGTTGGTAACGACTGAGGGAACATAGATCCACGTCATTACGTTCAATTAAAAGTGCTAGGTAAATATTTGTGAGCACCGAAAATATTCATTTTGCGCTCTGTTTTTTAATGTCTTATAAGTTAAAAATTAAGCATATTTCTAAAGTATTTACTTTTCTCACAGTTTCACCTGACCGACGCATGAATACAGCAATTAGGTCCTCGGCAGTGTTCAATGTACATGGGATGAAAGAATACGCGACGAGCATACAAGTAGATATTCAACACGGCTTTCACAAGCGAACAGCNTCAATGTACATGGGATGAAAGAATACGCGACGAGCATACAAGTAGATATTCAACACGGCTTTCACAAGCGAACAGCCTACACCACAAGACAAGGGCAACAGCATGATCAATGCTTTGTGATGTAAAGTCTCGCGTGTCATGTGATTTCGCACGTATACGCATAACCACTGGTTTCACAGAAACGCTTTTAATAGGAAGTCTCCTGCAACGCAAAAGCAACAGCTGTCTACAGGAAAGGCTCACACAAAAGGTTCATTTTTTACTGGAGTGAGATTACCCAATGTTTGAAGCCACTTACCAGTGCTAATTGCTTTACCAGAAATATATTTTACGAGCTAAAGTAGAAGAGGAATCGATATGCAGTATTAGTATTAACGCGGACATTCGAGTGTACAAATGCATACCATTTTAATGACAACATCAGCGCAAGATATCAGTATAACGAAGCTGCTTCGAGGGCGAATGCAGTCCCCATAGCCCTTGCACTCTACCCTCCCTACCCTACTCTGTGTGCCACTGAAATTTTGGTTTTCGAGTAATTACAACCGTACTTCCTTCCAAATACCGACAGGTTTTAGGGGCCGTAGTAACGCAGTAGCTAGAGCACTTGCCTCCCGGAGGGGTCGCCCCCGGTTTTTCTCACACGTGGGAATCGTGTCGGATGATGCCGGTGATCGGTGGGTTTTCTCGGGGATCTCCCGTTTCCCCCGCCCTTGCATTCCGGCGCTGCTCCATACTCACCTCTCAAGAGCTCGTTGTTAACAGCCGCCCGAAACCTCTCCACCGTGCTGGTAACAAGCTCGCCAAAGAAAATTAAACGCAGGCGGTATTACGAAATAACGACGGAGATTTGAAACAATCATAAAAGACTACGTGACATAAATAAAGCTCGTAAAAGCTTCAGTCGTTAGTAGCTCACTCTGGAAATCACGACATGACGTGCCGAGCATTGCATCATAAAAGCTGCAAAAAAAATTCTCCCCGCTGAAATGTGACGAAGCCATCGCCAGCGTGACGTTGCGCGTCGTGAACACGGCGGAGAGTGTGCGAGCGAGCCAGTAGTCGCCACATGAAGGACTCGCGACATGCAACAGCGGTTAGTTAGCGACGTTGCTACCGCTGCTCACCGGCCGGTAAGTAAGACCCGCGCCGCTATGCATCAGTGTCGCTAACATTAACACAGGGAATTACACTCCGCTACAAGTGGAAATACACCACAATACACAAGGCTACCCATATATATATATATATATATATTTATTTATTTATTAGAGAGAGAGAGAGAGAGAAAGAGAGAGAAAGAGAGAGAGAGAGAGAGTTCAACTTAAAATAATAGTTGAACATATTTTTAAAGTTAAATTTTATTTAACACAGTTACATTTGCAAAAGGTACACATTATGTGGTTACCAAGAAACTGAAATAACGACCACGTAGGAATAATCTTAATGATGAGATGCCAAAAAATTCATGGAAAACTACCAAAGTATGCTATCGATATTTATCGCTTCATCATATACACATTTAAAAATAATTATCTTGCGGATACTCCAGGCATATTTTTTTCCTTCCAAAAAGGCTGCCCACCACACGCCACCAACCACTAGACAACAATCCTGCAGTGCCCACTAGGTTGGGATTAAAGTCCACTAAATGTGGTGGGAAATGCGGTGGGTTGGCAGGACTGCAGCCCGCGGTCGCACACGAGGAGACAAACAGGCTGGCCGGATTGCTCAAGGCCGAGCCGAGTATGCCGTACATCATCGACCAACCAATCTCCCACAGCGAGCCCATAAAGCCGGCGTTNTGCTCAAGGCCGAGCCGAGTATGCCGTACATCATCGACCAACCAATCTCCCACAGCGAGCCCATAAAGCCGGCGTCGCGATACATGGAAACCTTCAATATAAACTTGTCCCTTACAGTCGATCGGTCCGGCTGCGGGGCTAATAAAAAAAATTCCTACGCCATAATATTTATGATATAAAGGTAAAACAAGATGGGCTGCGGAAGACGTGGGAGCGAGGTGGATGCGGGTAAGAGACTGGAGCGAGCGATCGCCCATACATGGCGCGACT
>NQII01000803.1:648763-669511 GCA_002778355.1 Clitarchus hookeri
CAATTAGCCGCGTGCCGTGAACAACGGTGGTACGGAGTGATGCTGCGACCACGGGCTAACGAGACACGTGCATCTTCATCTCCCGCTACACCGGCTCCTCGCGGACCACCCCCCCCAACCCCCTCCAGCCATAAGTAGCGTCACTACGTTGCAGGGTTCTTACGCATATTTCAGATGTACATCCAAGGACTTGAATATACCATCTCAAGGTCTAAATGGTCTACATTAACAAACACTGTACCTATATAGTAACGAACACTGTCCACACTTTTCATTAAGAAGATGTAACATCACGCATTTAAAATCCTTAAGACTAAATAACGCAAATAAAGAAAACTTTAAAAGGAATTGAAACCTATAAGTAATACATTCATCACCAATTCACTAGCTAATATCAATTTTCCAACTCTGGCAATTTCACAGTGGTGAAATAGATTAACTATTCTAGCCTTCATGCCAGTATTACTTTGCCGGACTCTTTACACGTCAAAGACAAGATAGCTTATTCACTCATTTTTAAGGTTTAATAATGCTCTGTGCCCTTTGGCAACTACTGTATGGATAATTTCATGTTATATATTTTGTAACAACTTGATAATTCAAGGACTTTTCCTGACCCAGCATTATTCACGGACTTTCAAGAACCGCGGAACCCTGCATTGTAAACTGTGGCGTAACGTTTTCCCACACTTACATTACCAAAGATTCATAGTTAAAAAATAAAAAGTTACTCATAAGCTAAATATACTTTTGTCGCATTAAAAACTCTGTCAAAGAGAGAGTAATAGTGAAATGGTAACCCCTACCAAAATAAATAAATATAATGCGATAAGCTCTTAACAGTTTCGCAAGAAATGTATAGTACTTGTCTGATGCAAGCAACCCTAGACGTGGGAGGGATGCGACAGGCCAGTATGAGGAAAACCAGGGTGGCGTGCAGTTGTTAACTCTTAGCCAGATGTATGTAACGTCCAACATCGTATCGGCTACGTGTTTAAAGCTTGGTGCTGTCAAGCTAAAGAAATTCATTCCAGGGACCTCCTCTTCAGTCACGAACAGTAGTCGTCCAGTTTTGAGATTCAGAAAATCGTTACCGCGTAGCTCCAACCCGTATCCTCTCGACGGTAGCCACTCAAGGGCGGAGTCGCGGTCAAAGCCAAAAGGCTTGTGTTCCACGTCGCGCGCTAAAGGTTAAAGGCTAAAGGAGACGAGACGACCTGATTGCAGTGCTCTCCGGTGCCGGCTCGGAGCTCACGACGGCTAGACCCTGACCACGCAGAGTCTTTGCCTTCTCGCCGCGATTAACTGTCGCCTTGTGGGCCACACGGCTCGATCCCTTGGCAGTTTCGATTGATAACAAGGGTGTCCGAGATTCCCCGGGTACAGCTTGCCAATTAGTAGCCACTTGTTAGCTGAATTCCAGGGGCTGCAGTCTCACCAACTGAAATCACGGACTCAGATTCTTAGGCGGCTTAGTCTGCCTCACGAACGAGTACACTTTTCTGACAGTTCCGAAGGCAGCCTTGTTTACAGCCGTTTCTCCCCCCGCCTAAGGTGATGTTTACATAAACACACTCAGCTAACTGTCGACCTGCTACTGTTCATCGCCGCAGTAGCCACCGCATGAAGTAATAACTTATTTATTCTCAGTTACTATCGCAATATTTGTTTCGTTTTGAGTTATGGGCATTTTGTGGAGGTTATAAACAACTCCGCTTTGAAAAGTCCAGAAATTCATTTGATTTTAAGTTAACGGTTTTGGGTCACATTTGTCTCCTGTGAATAAACTTCCGTACTTAATTATACGAGTTTTATATTTATAAAACTCTACAAAACCGTCTGATAAACCACCGCAGAATTCACGATACATTCTGGTAGTTGTTTTCTTCTTTACGAGATCATACATATTTTAATTAAGGATTAATAGACGCCCGTGCCTCCACGCATCACTTTCTTCTGTTCTCTCTTAGTCCATACTATCTCCGCGAAGATGTGCGACGACTGTAGCGTGAAGAGGCGATGACCCGCCCAAGTATTCTGGCCACTACACCACCGCGACCCCCGTTCAATAAGACGTGCCAGCTCCGCGGGTAAAATATGGCTGTAGCTGTTGGAAGTTTCGTGGTGGTGCGTAAACATGATACAAAACAAGGCAGTTCTGACTTATCTGTGTTGTACTCGAAAATACGGGCTACACGGCGAGGCAGTTGTAACACACTTTAAAACATGGAATCAAGCTGTTGGCAATCAACGCAATATAAGTCAGAATGTTCCCATTTCTAGCGACGGTAGGGACAGCACAAGGTGAAAAACGNTGTTGGCAATCAACGCAATATAAGTCAGAATGTTCCCATTTCTAGCGACGGTAGGGACAGCACAAGGTGAAAAACGTAACTTATAAGAGGAAAGCTGTTTACCTCGGGAAAGGCCCCGAGACCGCACCGCACACGATGAACTGCAGTTGTGTGGCAACATCAAGAAAGGATTTAGTGGGGCGTCGTTACCACGACCCACGCCGAAACACAGCACCTCCCCCCTCCCCAACACTCTCAAACCAAGTATGGGACTAATTTACTTTTTAGTACAATAAATAAAGCTCTATACTGAAAATAAGCTATCGCGAACATTTTTTAATCAGTTGATCTATGCCTACTTTCCGAGGCCATGAAAATTTTCTAAAAATGTCGAGTGTGTAGCCGTGCGGTAAATGAACTTTAAAGCAATGCATATTTCAACAGAGGTTTCACCACCAACACTAAGATTTACACCACGTTAAACAATTTCCATTGGTGGAGTCGTATTCCTGCTATAAGTTGATCCTGAGAAAAGCCACTCAGTGTTATGAGTGTACAATCTAAACTTTAAATTAACCTTAATTTTGTGTAATAAACACATTTACGATTTTTTTTTCTTTAATTTGTAGTAAACCCGTGACATTTGTACGTCACAAGTACGACATAAAACTCTGGAAACACTACCGTTCAAGTTTCAGACACTCATCTTTACGCAGGTCTAATTGCATACATTTTATTAATATGCACAACCGTATAACAAAAACAAATAGGTATTGTAAGGCATTACGCACAGCGAGTGTTATTTTTGTTGCAAAATTATACAACTTGGCTTTTGGCACTGGTAATATTTTGGATAATATATTGTAAAAGTNAGTGTTATTTTTGTTGCAAAATTATACAACTTGGCTTTTGGCACTGGTAATATTTTGGATAATATATTGTAAAAGTCGAAAAATACAGTGTGTATGTATGGAAACACATCGGTAAAGGCTAAATACTCGTTGGAAAATGCAGTCACCCAAAGACGCATTCCGAAATTTTCCCAGAACATCCACACTGTTTGATAACTATTTGTTNGTTGGAAAATGCAGTCACCCAAAGACGCATTCCGAAATTTTCCCAGAACATCCACACTGTTTGATAACTATTTGTTAGTAAGCATACACTTGTGGAGAAAATAAATGGCATTTTAATGTTTTTGTTTACACTAAATTAGGACTTATTCGACTAAAATCGTAGGTTAGTTTAAGTGGTCCTGTTATGACACAATGTCGAAAATTCCTAGAGGTAAAATGTCTAATTAAAGAGTATATTTTTGCAACTCAGGTGATTGCGAATGCGCAGAGCCACTTTTTCTGAATACATCGGGGACATTCGGTAGATTTCGTGATGCTTCTTCGGGCGGCCATCTTCACCAGCGTGCACGCCAACCCTAGCTAGACATACGATGATAATCCTAAAACAAAATAAACTATTAGTCACTTATCGAACAAATCAGAATTTTGTGATTAAAGAAACTGATTAATCGGTTCTAAAAAATCGTTTACACAATCGATTAATTAATTTTTAGATAATGTTTATTCCGAATTCTTAGGAAGAACTTAAAGTATTTACACAAGTATAACACAAATGTAATCTGTGCTTTTAAAAATCAGAAATTGCGAAAAATAAATTTTTGCTGCTTTGTTTAAGTTTCTCCAGAGAGGAAAGGAGTAGGTGGGCAGGTTGACGACTGAAGAAAATTTTGCCATAGCAGACGTACTGCTCACAGGTTCTCTGTTTAACATAATTATTTGCAGCAAAAGAATAAGAAGAAACTGTAATTTTACACACACACACACACATATATATATATACATACACATTATAGAGTTTAGTACATCGAAAGAAACTAATTGATATGCACGTTAATCTAAAGAATAACAATCTATTGCAAAACATCGATTAATCGAAATGAAATAATAGATAACTGTATTAATCGAACCGTAATCGAACATCCGCGGAGAGCGGGCCGGCGCGGTTCCAACACCGCTCCATCCGCGAGTCACTCGCCAAGGACGAGGACGACCAACAACGCAATACGAGCACCCTCGTCATCTCGCCAACGACCTCGACAAGGGGGCAGGGCGACCTCTATCTGACGCCGGCGTTCTAATAAATCACCGCGGGAAGCAGTTGAAGGCGGTGGGGCTGCTGCAGCAACGGCCCAGCCAACCCATAGACCANTTCTAATAAATCACCGCGGGAAGCAGTTGAAGGCGGTGGGGCTGCTGCAGCAACGGCCCAGCCAACCCATAGACCAGATATGACGTAGACCGCTTATTCGTCTTCTGCGCATGTGCCCAACATCGACCTACCCCACACAAACATAACTGTCAAAGTCACATGGTCAACAGTGAATGAATAATGTGTTTGTTTATATCTTGATTTCTAAATGACAAACACTTTTATGTGAACAAAATACACTTACAAATTGTAATTGAATCAAACTGCATTGCACGTTGGTTAGAGAAAGTATACAAACATTTCAAAGCACTTGTTTACAAAACAATGTTCTAATCACAACTCTAATCCACGCCGCTTTCGCAAGACGTATTCGCAGGTGAGCAGTTCAATGTTGGGACACGGAGATCATTTGTGCGCAGCCAGCGAGATAGGTCTACCTCGTCTTCAGTCTTCGAAAAAACCAGCGACCAAGTACACAGTCTTCGTCCAAACATTAAGGGAGAAAAGTAAGCCATTTTTTTTACGAGCCCGGCGTCGCATTTCGCGACAGGAGTGAAGCCGGAGCCCAACTCCAGATTGAAGAATATGCCAGGAGACTGCCAAGCAATTCTGACGAGCGAGCTTCGTAGTGTGACGCCGTCGGCCGATGGAATCGATGTTAATCTTATAAATGGAGTTCCGTCGAACTGATGCGGGAACAAGTTTTCCCCAATATCGGGGTTCGCACGCCTCAACAGGGGGCAGGCAGGGCCAATCGCAGATATGGAAGTGACACCCTCAGACAATGACGAAAGACCACTGCAACTTAAGGAGAATATAACCCCGCCACATTAGATGTATGGAATTTTCCGTCACAGCCTGTAATAAAGATTTCGAACTACGTTGAGCGGATTAATAGTTAGAAATAGTATGTTAGAGCGCACATGGCATCTGGCAGAGGACCAGAGGACTAGCCACCATCTTAAATCCGTCATATTGGATGACCTTGATTTTTGACCTTGACCGCCAGCCGCTATCCTGGATGACCTTAACCTCCATCCACCCGGTACTTCATGCTCTGTCATTCCATGCCACCATTTTGTTTCAAGAATGTTCCAGTTCATGCTGTCATTCTGCTGTGGTACTTCATGCACTGGCATTCCATGCTGCCGCCATCTTCTTTCTAGAATTTTTTATTTTCCTGCTCTGTCTTTCCACCTTAGTACCTCCTGCTATGTCATTTCTTCTCGCCTGCTCTCTCGCCAACCGCCATCTTGGATATCATCTGCTGTTGGCTGCCATATTAGACGTATGTAGGCCGCCATCTTGGTACATGTTCCACCATCTTGGTTCTCATTTAATCTGCTGGGGTGGTGCTAGTATCGGCCGGCATTTTGAAAGTGTCTCTCATTTCCTACCAGGGGCGCCATCTTGGTTCCCCACAGTCTGCTAGGAAAAGCTACTGTCGCTTGATGTCATCGGCATCTAGGAGCGCTGGTGTCGGCTGGAGGCCAAGGGCGATGTTCTAATTGCTGTATGGAAACACTCGCCTTTATTGATGTGATATGGTTTAATCTCTATATATAAAAACCTTGTGTACGTTTGTTCGGACGCGTGTAACATCCAAAAAAAATCGACCGGTTTTCATTCTGTTTTTATAAACCTTCCTTTCGTTCCCACGAGTNGGACGCGTGTAACATCCAAAAAAAATCGACCGGTTTTCATTCTGTTTTTATAAACCTTCCTTTCGTTCCCACGAGTGTTTGTACGCCTTTCTTTTTTATCTGTATTACCTGCAAAGGTACNAAGGGTGTGGTGTATTCACACGCTGCAGGGGCCCGCGTGTTCGTATAAGGGGCCACTTGGTTCCACAGACGAGCAACACAGTTTGTACTGCGCACACACACTGATGTGGCTGTACAGCTGTCGTGTGTCACACTGCGACCCACACACGCACAGCGTCCGAGTAGTCCCGGGTCAACGAGGCGCAAGGATAGATATGCAACTCGACGGTATAACGCGAGATAAGCATATTTTTCAATCCGAATTTTGGTTGGATCTCTATTGCATACAATGACTACGAAGTAAAGTTACCAAAAAAACTAACAACACAATATTTGGATGAGAAACGCAAATGCAATAAAAATGTGATGATATAAATAAACACATACATAGAACAAGAGGCAACGATCCAGTTGGATTACGAGAGACACAGAAACGAGGACAGCATAACTATGACAGTACAAAGAAGCAAATCCACGATCGAAACACACACTGCAGTAAGTCAAAATAAATACACACACAAAAGGATCAAAACATTATAATGATCAAGTCTGACAATTAAAGAAACAAAAAACAACAAAGACAGCATAANACACACAAAAGGATCAAAACATTATAATGATCAAGTCTGACAATTAAAGAAACAAAAAACAACAAAGACAGCATAAATGTAGCTAGACAACATCGTTGAATCTTGTTCCATATATGTGCTTATTCACATTATCACATTTTTTATTGCATTTGTGTTTCTCATCCACATATTGTGTTGTTCGTTTTTTTGGGTACTTTTTTTTCGTAGTCATTGTATGCAATTGGAGATCCAGTCAACATTCGAATTCAGTTTCACCACACCATTGTCAAACAACAACCATATCCTTGTTACCCTGGAAAGCCGGCACTTGCGTCCTTTGGAAGCAATACCAAGCCTCCGGTCGTGACCGGCTTCAGTACCGCCAACAACCAAGATGCCGGCGACTTCAGCGATAGTCTGTCTCACAAACAAGTGCGCTTCTTGACAGTTCTCAGTCAATTCTGTTTTAACGAGAAGGCCCGGCATCTCAACTTATTTACTTGTTTGCCGAAGGCGGTCGAAGTAGGTTAGTAAGCTGCAAATGTTCACTTATTTAAGTGGCCAGTCTGGTTTTAATTTCATGCAAATATTCACGAAAATATGCGTGGCATGAAATAACACTTGTGAAGACCACATAACCAAAGAATAGGCACTGTTATACCACCATCGTAATCAAAATATACGTAACCAAGCACATTTTCTACAATATCTAAAGATAACCACATGATCGTTTATTGCTATATATATATATATATATATAGTCAAATTCAAATATTAGTACTTTACAACGCATAAAACATTAAGAAACAAAATCATGATAGTTCAGCTGCCACAAATTTAAACATACAATGTTAACGTAACGTTAAGACACGGGACTACTTTTCGTAAACAGCTGCGTGAGTTGAGCGTTTACGTCCAAATGAATGCAGGTACCGGCGGTGACTTTGAGCAGAGGTAGATTGGCTTCCCTTACTGGAGCAGCAGAGTCCCGGGCGCCAGCACACAGCTGGCACTGTGCATCGCAGACTGCACCACACGTGCGTCAGACGTGACGCCGTCCAGACAGAGTGACCTCGCAGCTTGTGCCTCCCCCTGACGACTCTCGCAGCAACTTTCCCGTGACCTCTTGCACCTACTACAAGGCAGTCGTGTGCTCGTAACGCCGTCGTGCCGCCACGCCAAGTACTTGCATACTTCTCCAAACACAGCGAGGGTTAAGGCAGAAGAGCTGCTTATAATGTACAACTGCACAACTCATTCACAGGTAGCGCACACTCTATTGTCAGAAAAGTACGATTTATGTTACAAATGAATGCATTTATTTTGTAGCACTGTAAAATATTTTGCTACGGCCAACTTATTTAAATGGTTTTAAATCACTCGACAAGAATCTATTTCTTCTTCAAATTGGAGCCTACTTTTATTCTGGATACTTCTGGAAGCAGATCTCATATATAATTATCAAGGAAAACAATTTTCATCATTACTCTCGTGTACGTAATCAACAATAATTAAAGTCTTAATTTTTACAAAAANTATCAAGGAAAACAATTTTCATCATTACTCTCGTGTACGTAATCAACAATAATTAAAGTCTTAATTTTTACAAAAATGTTTAATAATTTATTTTGTGCACATCCATTTCAGCACACGAAAGTTATAATTTTCATAAAAAAAAATAAAATTACATAAAATCAATTATAAAAAAATATTTTCTGATATTAGTACAATCATTTTCTTACATACANAAAAAAAATAAAATTACATAAAATCAATTATAAAAAAATATTTTCTGATATTAGTACAATCATTTTCTTACATACAACCATAAATATTACGATTACCTTACATGAGGAAGGATTACTTACAAAATGTGCTTTCCGAAGCATCCAAAATGGAAACGGGTTAAAAATTTTAATTTTAAAAAATTCACACTAATTAACTAGTTTTTAAAAACATTTACACAAGTATATTCTAGCACAATATCCTACTTGCATCTAAGTACCTGACTCTGCACCCTCTGTGCAACGCTACTGGCGTGTGAATATATGCCATTATGTGTGCTTTCAGTTTTATACGTAGATTATAAAACCGTGTAATGACTGCATCATTAAAATCATGTGCAAGCACAAGCACGGAATTTTTACGAAGGTTGATTTCAAAAGTGGTTCACAGCGAACAACCTGCAATTAGAGCCAGGAGTATTTCGCGGATTCATTTCGCAGCAGACTGCCCTTCAAGTCCTCTATACATTCGAGTGACGGGTGCTTGTTCATTGACTACCGCCCCATTGTAAAACTTCTGCACTGCTTTGCTCTTGACCGCCTTACACCACTGATCCTGTACATCTCTAGCTCACGATTACGCAAGACGTTTCCAAACAACTGCAGTATCATCGTAACATTTAGAAATAGAGATTTTTCGCAGGAACATTTCGTACCAACGTAACCTCTATATCTTCTAATACTTTAACGATTGGATGACATTCTCAGGCTTTCATGGGCGAATCATTTGTTCAGTGTGAGATCAACACAACTCTCAGTGGGCCAGTCAAACAAGGGAATACTTCTTCAAACGTACTGAAACCAGCGAGGGAATAAATGTAGCAGACACGTGCATATGACGTTGAAACACACCATGCTGTCCGACAACCACGCGATAAATCACTGCCAGTAATAGTATTACACAAAAAGTACGAGTGCTTGAAGTCTTATCTTGCAACAGAGAGAATTCGCGAGATCCTTGCGGCTCTGCACGAAGACCGTGCAGGACGTTGCAGCTGATCGGCGGGTTTTCCCGGGGATCTCCCATTTTCCCCCGCCCGTGCATTCCGGGGCTGCTCCACACCCATCTCTCTTTACCCTCCATCGCCTTAGATTTCTAACATTACCTATCTCATTTTAAATGTTTTTAATAGTTATTGTTTGACAGCTCTTGTTAGTATCTTATATATATATATATTTGCCAGCAAGAAATAATGAGCTATTTCCTCTCGGTTGTCACCAATTAAAAATTAATAAAGCGGTGATGCTGTGATGGCTTTAATACGTTCGAAAATATGTTATTTATAGTTCGTCGGGCAAAAATAAATGTCGTTTAAAATTTTGAAACGCAACTTACGACGAAAAATTGATAAATGCAAAATGTCGAAGACTAATCTCCCTTCATAACGTATAATGGGGGGGGGCGGACTCCTAACCACGTGCAGCCTCGCTGGCCAAAGCGCGCGGCGATCGATATCTGTGGAAGCAATGAAGCAGCGCGGATCCCTGACAATGTTCCGCCGCTCTTGTCTTTTTTTTTATAGTTGTTTTTGTTGCGGGGCGCGGGCCCGGGGTGGCTGCTGGCGTTTTCAATTAAAGCCGGCGCTGCAATTGGCCCGCCGGGTTGGTCGCGAGCCGCGGGGGAGGTTGCAGGAGCCGTTACGCGGCCGTCCACCGCGCCGAGGCGTAACACACGAGGCCTACCTCCCGAGGTCACGACCCACGTGCCCCAGTCAGGTCGCTTAGCCCTGCGCAAGATGCACGTTGTGTATTCCTGCGTCATATGTACAATTCACATTGTCGTCTGCCTTATCACTTTATACATACGTCGGTCAAGNCATTGTCGTCTGCCTTATCACTTTATACATACGTCGGTCAAGTGAAACTGTGCATTTATTGAAATTTTACCAATTTGCTGATTTTTACACTTTTGTGTAATAAAAAAAAAAAAAAAGGAAATTGATCAGTTCTGCATTCACAAATGTTTACCCAGCACTTAATTTAAGGTTACACAGGGCTATTTTACCTCAGTAGTTGCCAACTTCACTGGGCGCATCCCGATTGGTGTGCCAGTCAAAATATATGGACGTACGAACAGTGACGTGTTTCAAAGGTTTGTTTTCGAATGTGCTCACTTTACCTTTACTCTCGTGTTGACACGCACGCGTTCGTTAAGTAGAGGTTTTTCATCGTGAACCAAGCTTTAAAGTCTATTCGCTGTATGTACGGCGTGTGTAATTGTTTCCTAAATATGCAATGCGTTACAAATAGCGTTCTATGTCTACTTCTCTTAACTTAAAAGTGGCTTATTTTTTTGTTAAATTGAACTTAGACATATATTTTATGTATGAATTATAATATTTAATTTATGATTGACGTGAATAAAAACTGAGAGACAATAAGTGTGTTGGTGATGCCTGGAAAGATGTAGTTCTTATGAAACATAGCGTATGGGCTATTCACGGCAAAGCGAGCACTTTTTGAAGCCGTCTCTTTTGGTATAATAGTCAATACAAATATTTTAATGTAGACGTTAACTTTAGAGTCCGGTGAAATATATAAACTGTCTATATTACTTGCATGGCAATATTTGTTTTTAAAAAAATGTGGCGGAAGGATAAAAAAAATGGTTGATCGGATAAAAGCAACTACGGCCTCAAAAGTGCTCACTTTGCCGTGAACAACCTATAACACTGGGTGCGCACGAACGCGGTGCGTCATCGCTTTGGTGTAATTTTCTAGACTAGGTTATATGCTTTGTTAGCATGAGACGGAGGAATGTCCTGGAAGTAGAACCATAGCAGGGCTTTAGAAAAGTTGGAAGTGAGGCCCCGTCTACAATCGACATGCACAGCATAAGAAGTGCAATCCTGTATTTTGGGATTGCAACGTCCACAACTAGTATTTGGAGTGACTTAACTTGGCGTTAAGATGGTCATCTCTCTGAGTATCTTACGCCCAGTATTTAACGCCGGCCGAGGAGAATGTGAAATGTCATCGAAACTGCTGTAGCCAACTTATGCATACAAAAATTCTTGAGCTGGAAAAAATATTTCCTATTCGTTTGCTATTTCTAATTGATGAGAGAAGGGTTTTTTTTTTCTTTGATGTCAACGGGGATTGTGGACGGGGCCTAACCGTGAATGGACTACTGTATATATGGTCCATACCGTATAAGAAGGCCACTTTCTGACAGTCAGTGAGTGGCAATTGACTAATACGAAATAAACAAAGTGCCATTTAGAAAATCCTGTATCAGCTGATGCACGAACGAACAAAAGTTAATATTATGTTGGCTATTCTGAGTGCACTGCCAACGCACATCAGACAAGCAGAAAATACGCGATAAGAAAGAGTTCCAAGTTTAATTAATACATTTTATTTTATGTGATCACAAAACAGTGGTTGTTAGTGTTAAAAACTAAACTTCGTGATAATGTAGTTATGATTAGGTGATCAAAATGAAATGTACAATAGAACGATACGACGTGGAAAAGTTTTCTGAAGTTGTGCTAACTTCAGAAAGCTTTTTCACGTCTTATAATCCACCTCAAACCTTGCTTTCAACACGTCCATGATATTAATTCCAAAAGCATACAGAAATATTATATAATATTGTTGAATTATTTTTTCTAATAATTTGACGAAACGACACGAATTTTAAATGTATTTTCAGCCCGTAACATAAGAATTATCAATTTTAAAATATACGCCATCTTTTGACCATAAAGAGAGTTACTCAAAACTTCGTCGTGACGTGCTGCGCGCTATCTATCGGATATTCTGCGAGCTATTACCTGCCAGAAATGAATCTCTTTCCTGCGTGATATATAACGAATTTACAAACATTTGCCAATAGTTATATTTTTCCACGAGCTCTGCATAATTTTTAAAGTAACATTTATTTCATATACAACGATTTGGAGTACAAGTCACTTATATTCGGCCGGTAATCGTTCGTCTACGTAAATTATACGCCATGTTGTTCTCTCGAAACCCATCTCCTTGATTCCGTAGACACGCGTGAATAGTTTTTAAGCAATTCTAACGTTATTCCACGTCACATATTTCCAACTCGAATATATTAGCTATAACGTCCAAAGTGTAATAATAGATACAACAGACCGTCTCGCCAATTTTAACCCAAATTCACTATCTCGGACAAATTAAAAAAGAGTTATCAAATATCTAACATTTTATATTTTTACTTTTATAACCTACTTATATTTTTAGACAGATGTCAGTCTTAAAATATCTTAAAATTTGTTTAGCATTACAGTACAATGAGAATTGGATTAGCTGACAGCGTGTTGATAAAAAATACAGCCCCGGCGTGACGGACCAGCTGATGGCGGAAGGATACGTAGTCAGATGTAAACAGTGGCGCTACTTTCGCCGAGCTGTCAAAAAGTGGCCTTCTTATATGGTACAGAATATACCTGGGTACGGAGGATGAGGGCAGAGGTAGAGAGATTGAGACAGGGATAGGCAGAGAGCAACATCACGCCCCGTCACGCACGGCGAGGGGCCGGAATAACGGCACCACGACAGCCAGCGGAGGGGGAATGTCTCCGGGCCTTGACCTCCTGCACAAGGCGACGGCAAACCACAGCACTCTCTCCCCGCCAGATGCGCCTAGCTACAGCTACACGTCGCCGGCGCCCGCCCCAGCAGCCCGGAACTAATTCCCTTCAACACAAGAGCACCACGTGCGCGCCATCCTCTGTACTCTGCCAGATATCCCCCTGGGCCCAGCCCGATTCACTATACAGAATGATTCAAAACATCATTTGCGGCCCCAAAGTCACAATTCCAATAATATATTGATTGCTCCCGTGTTTTTGGTAACGTGACACTTGCAACGCCGCATTTGCGATGCTTATGCTCAGATTCCTGTTCAAATATTGCATGACAAGCAAGTTGAATGGGTGCAACGCAATGGCATGTGTAGATGCAACAACGGGGGCCATATCGATCATATTTCGTAATGGCATCCCAACACACATTCCT
This sequence comes from Clitarchus hookeri, assembly GCA_002778355.1. Taxonomy (NCBI): domain Eukaryota; kingdom Metazoa; phylum Arthropoda; class Insecta; order Phasmatodea; family Phasmatidae; genus Clitarchus; species Clitarchus hookeri. The sequence continues at coordinate 662,389 of NQII01000803.1, forward strand.
TGCGTGCTATGAATGGCACATTTTTGTTAACTCCTGTGTATGACGACTTCGGAATCGACCTGTATATTCTGTTCGCAGTATCTTCACACTTTTCGAATCGAATCTTTACGAAATCAACCCGTGCATGGCGTATTTGGTTGCTTCCTGAGTATCTCATGTTCATTGGTGCATTATACTTATGTTAACATTAAAGTATCTTATTTTTTTGTTAAAGTGAATTTTTACTTACAATTAATTTATAAATTGAAATAAATTTAATTTATAATTACTACGAATAAAAATAGGGAGAAAATAAGTGTGTTGGTAATGCCCAGTAAGAAATAGTTCTCAGGAAAAATATTATTACACTGAGTGCGCACGAATACGGTGCGTTGTCGGTTTGGTGTTAATTTTACTACGCGCGATTAAGCTTTGTTTGCACGAGGCGGAGGAATATCTTGAAAGCAGAACTTTGGTAGGGCTTAAAAAATTTGGAAGTGACCGTGAATGGATTACAAACTATCTCACGAACGAATGCACTTTATTGACCGTTCTGAAAGTATTCTTGCGTGCAGTTATTTCCATGGCAGAATACTTAGTGCTGACAAACAGGGCAGGTTGCAAGTCAGCTGAGTGTGTTTACGTAAACACCAGAGACCGTATTCTGTAACTTTTTACTGTAGTTATATGAAGACATTTACCGCTTAACTATCTTTACGAAGGGAAATGGTAGCCTGTAACTCAATATGTCGTTATGGCGGTCTTTCGAATGCCTCGTGCCGTGACTGTCTTTGAAAATGGCCGACGTATTGAGATTAATTCAAATAAACTCTTTGCGCAGGAAAAAAAGACGTTTTAAAATGCCCCAAAAAGAGAAATATTATATTCTGTTATATTTCTGCACAAATAATCTGTGTCTGGAATACATTTAAGGTGTATATTTTATAATTCGCTAGTGATACATACTCCCGCTTTGACGTAACTACGAAGTGACTAGTCAGTGCTGCTATCTCGTGATGCTCAAAATAAACTACAACCACCTGAACTCTTGTGTCCATAGAAAGAAGTAAGTTTATTTTAGAAGTGTTATTCGAAAATGTATTACGAAAGAAATGTAATTTATAGTTGAAAATTGACTACAACACAATTTGCAACACAAGACAAGACACACTGTAATAACGCAGATATAATTCAACAAGCAGACTGTTGATTTCAGAACACAACCCGCTGCGTTGCCACAAAGATAGCAATAAAGTTATGGCTTACGGAATACCACATAAAGACGCCGACGAGTACGGCCCTCTTCACGATAAAGACAATCACGTTGACTACCTGCAAGCAAGCTCAAGTTAGTGAATAGGACTCCAGCTGCGACGGGATCACGCCGCTGTATCTGCGTAAACAGGACTGACCTTGAACTGTCAAAAGTGCGCTCCTTCGTGAAACACACTATACCACAAATTGCTTGGAGTTACCTTTCACGTGACCGTACCCGTTCTCTGATTGGCCGCGCGAGGCTCTGGGAGCCGGCTTTGTGTCTGATTGGCCACTGCACGATACCAAACGTTCCCTATTGGCCGAAGTGACGGCTGGCGAGCGGGTTACCACGTTCTGATTGGCGTATGGCGTTACAACATGTCGCTGGCCAGTGACGCCATGTTGCTGCCGTGTGCGTCTGGTAATGAAGGTTCCGCCTCTGTATTGTTAAGTACTCTGTGGTAGAAGAAGAGTGCTTGCACGACTCATCGAAAAGTCGTACACACACTACTAAAATTGTTTAAAAAGTACTATTTATATTGCATGTAATTTAAATATTTTAAATTCTTTTAAATATTTTTTAGATCAATACTTACGCGTATTTCCATAACCGATGCTTCAGAAAGCACACTTTTCTAAAGGGGGAAAAAAAAACCTTTAAGCAAGCCAATTAAATTATTACTCTGGTTGCATGTGTAGGGGTAGCGAAATTTCGCGAAAACATTTCAAGACAAGTTATATTTCAAAACACTGTAGTGTCGTTTCCCTATCCCGATTGGCTGAATTACTTTTTGGCACGTGTTAACTGCCTGCACACGAATCACGTAGGAGCCGTGCCGATGTTGCCGTATTCTGAGTGGCCCGGTCAAATATGAAAACGCCTTCTCAAGCAGACAGCAACCAATGGCAATAGACTAACAGCTGTTGGGTGCTTATAGTATTCAAGTCTACCGTGTATTCATATTTTTTCGCGAAAAATCACTAGCTATATATATATATGCATACAACACAAATTTGGTAATTATGTTTACAAGTAGCTTTAAATGTAATTTTATGGGCATCCATTTGAGCCACAGAAGTGATCATATTTGCAGATGAAAGGAATGCACATACAATGAGTTGTTTAATCTGCAACAGTGGAACACTACAGCACACCGGCACGACGGAAGCCGGCGTATCGAACTGCATTATAGATTACTACCGTGTTTTTCCTTCTTGCTACGCAGACAACCTTTACACGTGTTGCTATTTTCGCTAATTACATTCTTTATGAATTTATACAGTAGGGAAAATAAAATCGACGAAAGGCTATTTTACCTGGCAAAAACTTGTTTTTACAGAACATCTACTTAGTGGAAAACGCGTACACGCAAAATGATTTTACAGAATGTATTTCACTAAGAAGTCCCAGTGAGATGCAGCATGTGTGTGCCCGGCTACTTGCATGTCACTCTACTCAAGTTTACTTAAGTNTTGGGTGCTTATAGTATTCAAGTCTACCGTGTATTCATATTTTTTCGCGAAAAATCACTAGCTATATATATATATATATATATATATGCATACAACACAAATTTGGTAATTATGTTTACAAGTAGCTTTAAATGTAATTTTATGGGCATCCATTTGAGCCACAGAAGTGATCATATTTGCAGATGAAATGAATGCACATACAATGAGTTGTTTAATCTGCAACAGTGGAACACTACAGCACACCGACACGACGGAAGCCGGCGTATCGAACTGCATTATAGATTACTACCGTGTTTTTCCTTCTTGCTACGCAGACAACCTTTACACGTGTTGCTATTTTCGCTAATTATATTCTTTATGAATTTATAAAGTAGGGAAAATAAAATCGACGAAAGGCTATTTTACCTGGCAAAAACTTGTTTTTACAGAACATCTACTTAGTGGAAAACGCGTACACGCAAAATGATTTTACAGAATGTATTTGACTAAGAAGTCCCAGTGAGATGCAGCATGTGTGTGCCCGGCTACTTGCATGTCACTCTACTCAAGTTTACTTAAGTATGCAAGCCACCTCTCAACAGACCTTCGGTCATAAACAAACTTACCAAAATGCTTCCCACGCTGAGTGCGCGAGCTTGTTCCGAAAGTACAAAACGCCAACGGACTACCGACTTCGCCACAGTTTCGCTCTGAAGGACGGTAAAACTGCACAACGCCTGCAGTTTTCAAAATCGACACAAATCAACAGGTACAAACAAAACTGCCATTGCTTCGAACGTTTCCGTCGACACACACACAGAATCATTTATCCGTGCATGACTGGAAAGATAAAATGTTTTGGGTGCTTTTTGCGTGATTTAAAGGCCCCGGATACCATTCAGTTGTATTGCTATTTGAAGGACTATTAAATCTTCACAGGAAACAAAAAAATAAGCCTTATAAGTGAGTATGTGTATTTCAATTCCTTGATGTGTACAGTACAATATGGAGTATACTGTCACGAACCAATAGCATCCATGAAGTGATAAGGAGAGTAAATTATATAATTCATACGGCAATGTTGAGTACAAATTCATACAGCGCGAAACAGCAGTTTGAAATCCTCGCCTATTTTGCGCAGCTTCTGCGGTACCAGTAATATTTAGTTTTCTGTGCGCACGATCACCACGGAAATGCTGTAAAGCGCGTGCTCGTCTGTAGGCGACACACACGCCACGTCTCTAAAGTTAATATATTCCGGGGTATATATAGCACATATGCGGTTTCTTCACGCTTACTGAATCAAACCTTTCAAAAATCACCCAATGTACGGCGTGTTTAGTTAGTTCCTAAATATGCCGTGTATCACAAGCGTTTTATACTTCTCTTTACATAAAATTACCCTTTATTAGTTAAATTGAATTGTTAGTTGTGTTTTATCTATGAATTATAGTGCTATATTTATAAATAATATGAATAACAAGAGTGANACATAAAATTACCCTTTATTAGTTAAATTGAATTGTTAGTTGTGTTTTATCTATGAATTATAGTGCTATATTTATAAATAATATGAATAACAAGAGTGAGAAAACGTGTGTTGATAGCGCCTAGTAATACATAGTTCTCATGCAAAATATTATAACCGAGTGCGTACAAACGCGATGCGTTGTCCCTTGGTGTAATTTTCTAGACTTAGTTAAGCTTAGTTTGCACGAGGCGGAGGAATATCCCGGAAGTGAAACTCTAGCAGGGCTTCAGAAATGGGTTAAGTAACTCGGAATGGAAGACAGAGTCACAGTTGGTGGAGTTTCTTCCGGAAGGCAAGGGTGGAGGTAGTTTCCGCAACCACGTCACTGCTCTGGCGTAGAGTGCGGAGGAGTCGTGCAGTCAGGACAATGCGAAGAGTTGCCAAGAAATGGGAGAAGCACCACGTACCAAGACAATGTTTTACCCCCACCGCACCACTACGAGCATGTCCACAGGAAACACAGATTGCNAGAAGCACCACGTACCAAGACAATGTTTTACCCCCACCGCACCACTACGAGCATGTCCACAGGAAACACAGATTGTCAATGCTAAATACATAGCCTTAGTGCTAAATAATCAGTATCCACGAGTCAAGCGACACTGCGAAACACAGCTGTATTACAATAAATGTCGCAAACACACAAGTTGAAACTTGTAGGTTACGCACGTAGTAGGTATATCAAATGCTACGCAAGCTGGAAATTCCAACAGAATGCACCCTGCTGGCATCGGACATGCCGCTAGTGGCATTTCCNATCAAATGCTACGCAAGCTGGAAATTCCAACAGAATGCACCCTGCTGGCATCGGACATGCCGCTAGTGGCATTTCCGCTACATTTGCAGTAGCTAACGCTATCTATCTTGCAGCAGTGTGGCTTAACGTCTCGTCGACAGCGAGGTCACTAGAGACGGAGCAAGTTGTTCAGAGAAGCAGCAACTGGGGAGTAACAGGCCATGACCTCTAGTAAGGAGCCATCCCAGCGTTCGCCTGCAGTGATCTCGGCAAACCACGGGAAATCGAAGTCAGGATGGCCGGACCGGGATTTGGACCCAGGTCCTACCGAATGAGAGTCCGAACTGAGTTGCTAAGCGCTGCAGCCAAGCTTTGTCCGGTTAAACCGGCCAATACGAACACAATAGTGAGCAAGGGCGTGTCGACAGCAAAACTAACGATCACAATGTTGCCGGTAGGTTATAATCAGGTTGGCGCTGATGCTGAGCCCAGGCGACGTTAGGCAACGATCGACGAGAAGTTGGTAACAAAAAGCCGTTGACAACGGCATTGGCGCCTCTGAACTTTCCCCAGATAACCAATTATGTAACACCTTCCCCTTCNACAAAAAGCCGTTGACAACGGCATTGGCGCCTCTGAACTTTCCCCAGATAACCAATTATGTAACACCTTCCCCTTCTGCGAGTGGTCTTTACTTCGAGAGGCTAATTTCCGTTCGATACGCCCGCTGAGCAGCTATCACCGCAGCAAGCATCACCACAGCAGGACTGGTAATTTCCTAAATGAACCATATCCAGTGGCAGCTCGCTGAATGAGCCCTACATTACACGGCGACGGTTAACTTGGAACGACTTTCTAGAGCGCTTCGTGATTTGCCTTGAACTTTTGTTCTTGGTCGCCGTAAATTCATTTCCCCGACACGGCGCTGTGGAAAGGCTTCATTGCCGCGGCCTTGGGCCGCCAACGCCGTACTGGGCAGCGGGGAAGTCATCTCGCTACATCGGTCGCCAACGTCGTACTGGGCAGCGGGGAAGTCATCTCGCTACATCGGTCGCCAACGCCGTACTGGGCAGCGGGGAAGAAACCAATAGCATCCATGAAGTGATAAGGAGAGTAAATTATATAATTCATACGGCAATGTTGAGTACAAATTCATATAGCGCGAAACAGCAGTTTGAAATCCTCGCCTATTTTGCGCAGCTTCTGCGGTACCAGTAATATTTAGTTTTCTGTGCGCACGATCACCACGGAAATGCTGTAAAGCGCGTACTTGTCTGTAGGCGACACACACGCCACGTCTCTAAAGTTAATATATCCCGGGGTATATATAGCCCATTCGCGGTTTCTTCACGCTTACTGAATCAAACCTTTGAAAAATCACCCAATGTACGGCGTGTTTAGTTAGTTCCTAAATATGCCGTGTATCACAAGCGTTTTATACTTCTCTTAACATAAAATTACCCTTTATTAGTTAAATTGAATTGTTAGTTGTGTTTTATCTATGAATTATAGTGCTATATTTATAAATAATATGAATAACAAGAGTGAGAAAACGTGTGTTGATAGCGCCTAGTAATACATAGTTCTCATGCAAAATATTATAACCGAGTGCGTACAAACGCGATGCGTTGTCCCTTGGTGTAATTTTCTAGACTTAGTTAAGCTTAGTTTGCACGAGGCGGAGGAATATCCCGGAAGTGAAACTCTAGCAGGGCTTCAGAAATGGGTTAAGTAACTCGGAATGGAAGACAGAGTCACAGTTGGTGGAGTTTCTTCCGGAAGGCAAGGGTGGAGGTAGTTTCCGCAACCGCGTCACTGCTCTGGCGTAGAGTGCGGAGGAGTCGTGCAGTCAGGACAATGCGAAGAGTTGCCAAGAAATGGGAGAAGCACCACGTACCAAGACAATGTTTTACCCCCACCGCACCACTACGAGCATGTCCACAGGAAACACAGATTGCCAATGCTAAATACATAGCCTTAGTGCTAAATAATCAGTATCCACGAGTCAAGCGACACTGCGAAACACAGCTGTATTACAATAAATGTCGCAAACACACAAGTTGAAACTTGTAGGTTACGCACGTAGTAGGTACATCAAATGCTACGCAAGCTGGAAATTCCAACAGAATGCACCCTGCTGGCATCGGACATGCCGCTAGTGGCATTTC
>NQII01000804.1:0-13730 GCA_002778355.1 Clitarchus hookeri
CGCTCTCATGTGCTGTTCGCCATTTTGAAGTTTGGAGGGTCGGATCAACCGTTGTAGCTGGACACTGCAAACTGTTTGAACCATGACAAATATCCAACAAGTTTTAGAACGGGGGAAAACACTTTACATTTCTCGTGGAATCAAAAACACCAAGCGGGTTTTAGCAAAAATTAGCGGCAATAAGGGCGTTATGGCGACATCAAAACCACAATCCATCGAACTTGTGTGTGCCAGGGGCTGGAGGTATGTTGCGTGTCCGAAGAAAATAAAAACGGAAGTTCTAGGGGCGACCCTGTCGAACACGAGTATGCAACAGAACACGGGGACAGTTAATATAGTCTATTCACGGTTTCTTCAAACTTTTTTAATAAAACCTTTAAAAATCAGATCGTGTATGACGCATTTAGTTATTTTCTAAATATGACATGCACCACAAGCGTTTTATACCTTAACATAAAATCTTATTTCTCGTTAAATTGAAGTTTTACCAGTATTTTATTTATAATAAATATTTATGAAAACAGTGAGAGAAAACGTGCGTTGGTAGCGTCTAGAAAGAAATAGTTCTCATACAAAATATATTACAACTAAGTGCGCACGAATTCGGTGCGTTGTCCTTTGGTGTAATTTTCTCGACTTATTTAAGTTTATTTTGCACGAGGCGGAGGAATATCCGTAGAACTTTAGCAGGGCTTCAGAAAAGTGTGAAGCAACCAACCGGGAACGGATGATACGCTATACGGCACACTGGCCAGGAGCAGTGAGCGAGACAAATGGCAAAACAAGTACATGTGAGAAACGAGGGGAAACTAGCCAAAACCACGATAATTGGGGGCCATCCCTTCTTCCCAGAGAGCAGCTAGCAAGCAAGCTGCCACGTCGACTGTCGCTGGCGACGTTATCGCAAGCGGCTTGTCTCCGGTCGCCAATGACTCAAGTCGTTCCCTCTGATGGCACCCCGAGGCGTAAATATATCTCCTGCCATTAGCGCGTAGTGCCAANCCAATGACTCAAGTCGTTCCCTCTGATGGCACCCCGAGGCGTAAATATATCTCCTGCCATTAGCGCGTAGTGCCAAAACATGCGGCCTGTCTCCACGGCACGTGGCAAACGTCTGACACGTGCTCGCGCCATTACATAATCCAAAACTTTGGCATATTTGACGTTACGTGCGCTTATCACTATACTTCTTGTGGAGAGTGACCACGGAACTGGCAAGGGCTTTTGACTTCACGATTTCGAAATNGTGCGCTTATCACTATACTTCTTGTGGAGAGTGACCACGGAACTGGCAAGGGCTTTTGACTTCACGATTTCGAAATATCTTAACTTATATAGAGGCATGAAGTTAAGCTGGCAGGGTTAGGTGGAATGAAAGTGTTTTTATGCAAGCCGATTATCATTTCGGTATACTCAGCCAAGCTAGTGTTAATATTGCCGTATAAAAATAAAATGACAGGCGAATGTTATGAAGGGAAAAAAAAACATTTAAGAGGAGTCGTAAGAACAAAGAACATAAATGAGGTGTACCAATTTTCAAACATGGAAATTCCTCTTACAATTTCAATCGAACGGAGTTTGCTCTATATATAAATGCATAGTATCGATAAAATATAGTACGTCGTTTTCGGTTTATGAAACAATGTCACCGTTAATCTCTTTTGGTGGTGGTATTTGAAATATTGTCCGTTTCTATTCGGGCGCTACTGGTCCTTCAAACCACATTCAAAGACGTCGTAAAAGACTCGTTAAATTATGGGTAAGTTTCCTGCAAGATTAATGCACGTGATTATGTACACACGTGTGCCATAAAATATGCATGTAGTAATCCTGANTGATTATGTACACACGTGTGCCATAAAATATGCATGTAGTAATCCTGACTGATTCATAGCGAAAATTCTAACACCTGCCTAACTGAAAGTCTTCACTTTCACCAGTAAAAACTCTTACAAACTCGGGGTTTCTTACTTGTTGGACCTTATCGCTATTCTCGCACATTACAGGAGTTAACCACAGTTCACAAGAAATTTATTTATAGTTTACATTATCACTCATTCGTAATTGTATTTTAATGCTAAACAGCATACCTTTTAATTCCATAATTGTCAGTTTTACACAGAAGGAAAGGAATTGCGATTTATTATCCTTGCTGAACATGCAAAAATTTGGAAACTCGTATTAAATTAACGTTCTGGATTAGATCCTATTCTTCTCATTGCCATTCTATTATGCAAAACTACATACGATCGATGCCGCCTTGTGCGGACAAGCAAATTTCCACGTGAAAACCGCGAGGAAAATAAGCTCAACATTTCACACAAATGGTTTTCTTTATTCCACAAGCTGCAAATGAAAGTTTGTTAAATTATTGCGAAATATATTACATGCAGCATGATTTGTAAAGTGTAAACGTCAGTGACCCTAAATCCGACATGCAAAGAAGTAACCTCAATCGCGATTTGGGCGGATCTTAACAGAGAGGTCTTGAGAGCCAATGAGGGTCAAGTGAAATCCCGAGAAAACCCGCCGACTAGCTGTATCGTTAGGCACAATTCCCGCATGCGAAAATCCGGGGGCNACCCGCCAACTAGCTGTATCGTTCGGCACAATTCCCGCATGCGAAAATCCGGGGTCGAGCCCGTCGGGAATCGAACGAACCCGGTTCGTCTTGGTGGGAGGCGAGTAGTCTAACCACTACACCACTGCGGCCCCACCATTCCTCGACTTAGTCTTATTCAGTGACGAAAACAAGAGGCAGAGCACTCACGCCCCTAAATTTGGGGAAGGGCGTCAGACAATCCTAAAATGTAAATGGATACTCAAACATTTGTTCACTTATCTATCATGTCACTTGGGTGTTTGCTCGTGAAAAAAAGGAACATTTTAGTGGGAGCATAAAATATCTCTCCGGCCTTCTTTTTTCTCACATTGAAGCTGTTTTTTCGCTACTCGTCTTACGTAACACAGTTATTACGCCCGTGACAAGGATATACGTAATGGCGCAAACGAAGAAAGCCAACGCGGCTTCCAAAACATTCCAACAAAAATACATTTTCTTAAAGATATTAGGGGGCATAACATATGATTATTTTCGCCACAAGTTTTAATTCAGAAGACATATTAAAAATTTTGGCGAGACACCTTAAGTACCTACTTCCAAATATTTTTCTTAAAAGCGACTTAAGAGATCTCGGCAGCCTCCTGCCATGTCAATAGAACTTCAAACTAGCGCCGCGATCACACGAGTCGTCTTACACGTGTTTATTTGGCGGCCATGTTTGAACATGTTTGCGAACGGAACTAGTTTCAGTGGTTACACCTCTATAACTGTATTCAAAGAGAAGGAAATCCTAGCCTCGAAAATAAGCTCCCATGAGTACTTATAATCGCTTCCAACACTCATCAAGATTGAGTAATTATAACAAAACTTCCCTTATTTTTATCGTAACAGCAAAGCGAATACTGTTTTATTTTACCTGGCTTACTTTTTATTTCAAAGGAAACAGAAATTCCCGCCAAATCCAGCCATTTTGATCAAACATAATGTTTACTTGTTAGCAGCTAATGAGAGCGCAACACTGAAGGAAAGTCGTTGCGATGTACTTACACAACGTGTCAACTTTTAACAAGAAGTGACTGCGATCGGAACAAGTGCGGAGCCAGTGTACCCACGTGCAATGATGAACATGTTCGAAGTACGAGGGTTATTCGGAAAGTAAGGTCAGAATCGCCGTAGCTAATCGAATGTCGCGCGAACATTGTACCGCGCATGCGCACCGACTCCCGGCATGCCTTGCTCGTCAAACGACGTCATTTGCATTGGTATTGTTGCAGTGTGCTGTTTACAGTGTCAGTTCAAAATGTTTAAAACAATTGATCAGCCCGCCGACTGTGAAATACGGTCAGTGATTCGGTTTTTGACAGCAAGGAACGTTTCAGCAGCGGAAGTTCATCGACAGATAAGTCAAGTGTATGGCCCCAATGCGATGAGTGACAGCAAAGTGCGTAAGTGGGTGAGAGCTTTCAAGGACGGACGGGAAAATGTCCATGATGAACCGAGATCAGGCCGACCATCAGTGATCACAGACGATTTGGTCAAAGCCGTGGACGAAAAGATTCGTGAAGACCGGCGATTCACAATTTCAACATTAGCATTGGAATTTCCGAAAGTGGGTAGAACAACTTCGCACAAATTTGTCTCTGAAAATTTGCAATTTCACAAATTGTGGGCACGTTGGGTTCCCAGACTGCTTACTGAGGAACACCAAATGAAAAGAATTGCTTGTGCTCTTGTATACCCAGAGTATTAACGTCAGTCAATGGAATGGCGTCACCCGACATCACCAATCAAAGTCAAGGCCAGACAACCTCAACACGCAAGGTTATGGCAACCGTGTTTTGGGATAGGCACGGAGTCTTGTTAGTCGAGTTTATGCAGAAAGGGACAACAATCAATGCAGCCGCTTACTGCGCTACCCTGACTAAACTTCAACGTGCAATACGAAATAAGCGACGTGGACTTCTGACGTCTTGAGTTTCGTTGCTGCATGACAATGCCAGACCCCATTCTGCCATTCACACCCAAAATCTGGTCAGATCTTTTGTATGGGAACAGATTGACCTCCCACCGTACAGTCCAGACTTGGCGCCGAGCGATTTTCACTTGTTCCGCTGCCTTTAGGTAGCGCAACAGATGACTAGGTGAAAGAAGCAGTTATAGACTGGTTGTCCTCACAGGCGGCAGACATATATGACTTAGGCATACAAAAGCTTGTAGAACGTTATAACAAATGTTTAAACAAATATGGAAACTCTGTAGAAAAATAGAGAAACATGTAAGGAATTAAATAAAAAACGTTTTTTGAAAAAATCTGTGATGGTTTATGTTTTACAAGAAATCGGACCTTACTTTCCTAATAACCCTCGTAGTTCAGTGCACCGCGTGACCGCGGCCTAAGAGAGCCGCCTATTCCGTGATAAACAAGAATATTAATTATATTATTTACGTACGCTTTAACCCCAATACCGAGCTAACTGTGACAAAACAAGGGGACAACATATTTGCGCTCGGACTAACGTGTTTACATACTCAGGGTTCCCGGCGGACCAAGTGAAGATAATTAGCCAACAAGTCAAGGTGGAGAGGGAGAGGGAGAGAGAGAAGGAGAGGGAAAGATAGAAGGTAACAGCAGGTGCAGAAATACTCCTGGCGAGTGGCGAGGTCGTTGGCAATGCAAAAACATCACGGCTGGCCGTGAACGCGTCGCACTGTCTACATTATAGACCATACACACGTTAGGCGAACATGTGGGTTTACGACTAGTCTATTCGCATTATAACAGAACCTTTATTCGCGGTTTCTTCACACTTTTTGTAACAAACCTCTGGAAAATCATCCCATGTATGCAGTGTTATTACCTAAATATGTAATGTATCACAAGCGTTTTATTCTTCTGTTCAACATCAAAGTGCCTTATTTTTTGTTAATTTGAACTTTTACTTATATTTTATCTATAAAGTATAACATCTTATTTATAATATTAATATAAATTTAAAAAAAGAGAGAAAATGTGTGTTGGTAATGCCTAGCAAGAAATACTTCTCCTGAAAAACAATTACTAAACCGAGTACGCACGAATGCGGTGCGATGCGCTTTCGGCGCAATTTCCTACATTTAGTCAACGTTTACTCTACTCATGTTACTCAATGCTAACAGTTTGTCAAATAAACATTTTCGCCACCGGGTGAGACGTAGCACTGGTGTCGCATGTTAACCGGATTTTTCAGTTTCAAATGTAAACCAATTGCATAGTTGCAATTTTCGTAAAATAAATATAATTGTGTAAAGTTTTCAGAGTAATTTGTAAAACCTGCGTAAATAATATACTGTGTTCTTAACACTACAGTGAAAATTTAACGAAATACGTCCATATGTTTAATATTCGATCGCTAAGCGTGAATGTTAGTGTCGCTCGTATCGCTCCCGGGCTTGAACGCGCAACAGCAAGACTCCCGCCTATAGTCTGTCTCATTAACTGGCGAGATTCTGACAATTCGACGAAAGTAGCGCCAATGTTTACTTTTCGTTTGTGTATCCTTTCGCAATCAGCTGATGCATCAAGTGGAGGCTGTATTTTTTATCAACACGCTGTCAGCTAATCCACTTGCCATTGTACTGTAATGCTAAACAAATTTTAAGATATTTTAGACTGACATCTGTATAAAAAAAAATAATAGATCATAACAGTAAAAATATATAACCTTGCTTAAAATTTAATATTTGTTAACTTTTTTAATTTGTCCGAGACAGTAAATTTGGGTTAACATTTGCGAGACGGTAGTTGTAGCTATTATCACACTCTGGACGTTATAGCTAATATAGTCGAGTTGGAAATATGTGACGTGGAATAACGTTAGAATTGCTTAAAAACTATTCACGTGTGTCCCACTTTCTTCGTTAACACGGGAACAAGGAAATGGGTTTTCGGGAAAACAATATGGCGTATAATTTACGTAGACGAACGATTACCGGCCGAATAGAAGTTACTAGTACTCAAAATCGATGTACACGAAATATATGTTACTTTAAAAATTATGCAGAGCTCGCGGGAAAATAAAACTATTGGAATCTGTTCGAAATATCTTAGCATGGAAACTTTCTTCTCTGGCTGGTAATGCTTCGGGAAAGAGAGGATAGATGGCGCACATGCCATGACAGCGAGGTGAGAGCCGTTTCCTTTGCTCAATAGATAGTGTCTCCTTTTAAAAGTTCACTTTAATTCTATTACTGGCTCGGAACTACACGAATTAAAAATATATTTCGTCAAATTATTAGAAAAAAATAATTAAACAATATTTCTGTATGATTTTGGAATTAATGTCAAGCACATATGGAAAGCATATTTGGAGTTGGGTGATATAACATGAAAAGGTTTTTGAAGTTGCCTTACATTTGGATACGGATCGTTTTATTGTGCCTTTCATTTTGAACACCTATACATTACTACATTATAACGAAGTTTAGTTTGTAATACTAACAACCACTTTTTTGTGACCTCGTGAAATAAAATGTATTAATTAATCTAGGAACTCTTTCTTATCGCGTATTTTCTGCTTGTCTAATGTGAGTTGGCAGTGCACTCAGAATAGCCAAAGTAATATTAACTTTTGTTCGTTCGTGCATCAGCTGATACAAGATTTTGTAAATGGCACTGTTTCGTATACGTTAAGTTTTCACTCACCGACTGTCAGAATCTCGCCAATTTATACGAGATGGACAATACCTGGAACGCATCAAGTGCGCCATCGCCGCTAAGCGNAAAGTAATATTAACTTTTGTTCGTTCGTGCATCAGCTGATACAAGATTTTGTAAATGGCACTGTTTCGTATACGTCAAGTTGTCACTCACTGACTGTCAGAATCTCGCCAATTTATACGAGATGGACAATACCTGGAACGCATCAAGTGCGCCATCGCCGCTAAGCGCAAGGTTCTGAACTGGCGTGCAGTGTTCTCGTCGTACTTCGTGTACCTAAGGGACTTTCAGCAATGACTATTATTTTATTGGTGGAAAGTCTGTAGGAAGGTTCAGCGCAGGGCCCTTGAGTAGTTTTGTATGCATCTCATGTGTACATTTTAGGCAACAGCACTTTGAAAATGCCGTTTTAGAGTACTCTGAAATTATGTTTCTGAGGTGCGTGACATTTAGAAAGTACTCAAAAGCGCTCGTCTGAAATGTGCGTTCTTTTCGTAGAACAGCACATTGGACTCAGGTTCCCTAGTTTCTTAGAAAAACGCGTGCTTCAAACACTCTGCATCGTAGTTCAAGCACCAGGTAGGCGGAAGCCTTAACGAGCTAAATAATATTTCAAAATGCCACTGCTGTAAGTTGGGCATTTTTAATACTAATTACTTACGATTTTAAGGCCACTCCTGCATATATTTAATGCAGACCAACCACCGAAAGTTAACGTTTTGCACACCGTGCGTCTCTTCCTTGTTAATATTGATTCACATTTTCTATATTTCCTTGAAGTCTTCGTGCAGTGATTTCTAATGAACATGCACTCGTGTTCTACATTCAGTCGTGAATCCCAATCGAGCCTTGTGGAGTTTCATCTATACGGCTGGTTACTAGACTAATTTCGATTCAACCATTAACAAATGCTATTACGTAACGTAGTCAGGCAGTACTCAATAGCCACAAAAGTGTGAGGCAATTTTAGTTTCGTCAAACGCCACTTGAAAAAACTCAGCTCACAGGCACGCGACACGCACAAAAACAATATAAAACATAGAGCATTAGTTGCGACACTACCAACGTTGAGGAAACTAAGCGAACTAAAATTGCATTATAAGAAGACTAGGCCAGGTGGTTAAGTAGTCTTTCATAAAACAACCAACGGTCAGTCTACAAGCATGTGTAACGACTCCCTTCCCCTCCCCCCAACCAAAAATCCAAAGACTGCTCGCCTCCCAACAAGACGAACAGTGTTCAATCCCGGCCGGGTCACCGGGTTTTCTCGGGTATCTCCCGTTTCACCCACCCTTCCATTCCGGCGCCGCTCCATACTCATCTCAATCACCCTCATCGGCTCTCAAGACCTCACTGTTACGAGCGGCCCAAATCCCTTCACTCACTCACTCTTCTCACGACGGAAATGAAAGACGGTATTTCGTTGCCAATTCATAAATTTGATTATTGAAACACAAAATGTGGTCGTTGAAAAGTGTCGAAGTCAGCAAAAATCTCTCTGAGTAGCCCTCTGTTCACGATGTTTGTTCTTCTGCAAAACAACGTTTTAAACTATAGGGACAAATGCTGTCTCTTTTCTGAACACATTAAAGTATTAAAATCCTATAATCACCACTTAAAATTAGNAAAACAACGTTTTAAACTATATGGACAAATGCTGTCTCTTTTCTGAACACATTAAAGTATTAAAATCCTATAATCATCACTTAAAATTAGAAGGAAAGTTTGTTTATGCGATTTTCCATTGCCGTCGTAAGCTATGCTTCCGTATGGCCGGACGTGACCCTGAGGCGTTAAAAATTGTTAACTTAATGTACCTGAAGGACGAAATGTTCAGAGTACTTAAGAAAGTGAAAAAGTTCGAACGCATGTTACGATATAATTACTAGTACCCAGCTGAGCGTAAAATACGAAAGTGAAAGATAAAGGCAAAACTAAGTAAAGGCCACGTCATTTTAAAGTGTTCACGGGTGTTTATATATACTCGTCTAATAACAAGGTGTGCATTGCAATAATTGGCCACTTTCACACCTGTCCAGACTAATCGTACCACAGTTTGAAAAGAACCCGCAGTAATGAATTCACAAGTATTAACTCCTGTTATAACTGTTTCAAGGTTAATCCAGCACTTACGTAATCAATGTTCCAAAATTGATCCCTGAACGCAACTGCGTTCATTACAAGTAAACATTGACTATATTGAATTATTGGAGTCGTTGACAGCGAATTCCGTACAGAAGATTATGGGGTAGAGTGCGCATACCACCTGCTCTGTAACGTGTTCCAACATGGGACTGCTTTTCTGCCAAATAGAACCATCAAAAACGACGTGAATAGCTTTTGATGTTAGAACAGTGTTTACGTAAAGTAAGCGCTTTGAAACGTTTGAACACTTCCTCTGACCTACTTTTAATGTAATTATAATACTATTACGCACGGCCAGTCTCGGAGCGGTGTACTGGAGGGGGGAGGTGACACCACGAACCACCTCTCCCCAAGGCAAACCCAGACACCGCTACGTCACCAGGTCGATGGGGAGGGGGGATGATTGACAGCTGAACTGGACTGGCGTCACTGCCCCGCCCTGCTGGAGGAGTCCTTGAGAGCATGTTGCAAGAACCTTCCAGCTAACATCTCCCTCGGTGTGTACCGAGGTGCGAAGAAGGTTCTGGGCCAGGAGCACCTACAATATAAATACGGCCGCAGCCGGAGGGTCGACAGTCTGCGATAGCCACCTAGCTTGAGTACGGAAAGTGTCTAGCGAAAAACAGGGCATCGAGGAAATTTGGAAAAAAGGACCGGTGGCGAACGAGGGTGAGAGACACAGCGGCAGCTACGAACGAGAGTGCGCGAGTGCTGCGGAGGGCGGTGTATCCGAAAGTAGAGGACTAATGCGAATGGGAGCGCTCCAGAACATTCCGTTAGGGCGGAAAGACTGGTTGATATCTGAACTGAAACTGGAACGGTATGAACGCGTGATCAGACTCGATTGTAAGTACTGCAACTGTAATATAAAAAATATAATTTTTAATTAAATGTTTATAGCAACTGATTTTAACTATTTGATTGTATTAAATAATATTATGTGACGGATGATTAAGTAAATATTATCCGTAAATAGCAAGTGATAGTAATTTCAAGCTTTTAGGGCTCCACCTGGCTGGCGTATAAAGTACGTTGCAACTGTAAGGTAGAAAACACGTGATTAAAAATCTGTTGGATGTTTTGTAGTGGTGTTTCAACATGAAAAGCATTTGAGAAACGTTTTGTGGCCGACTGCATGCCAGTCGGNTCTGTTGGATGTTTTGTAGTGGTGTTTCAACATGAAAAGCATTTGAGAAACGTTTTGTGGCCGACTGCATGCCAGTTAGGCGCCTTGCGCGTAGAGACGACGAGGCAAGTGTGACGAGCAATAGTCAGCCTTATAACTCACTGGTTTTGAGGCCTCGAAAGCATAAAATACTTGCATGCAGGCGGAACCCTTAAGTTTTGAATATTAATTTTATTGATTGCTTATAAGTAAGGAAATTATAATTAGTTCTTTTAAATAATTGAGAACCTGGCTGCGCCCAGAGGTTTTGAAAAATTGTAACAATAATATTACATGTTTCTGCTCTTCGTCGCTTTCCTTGCCCCATACTGCCCGCGAGAGCGGAGGTATGTCAGGCGAGCATAATCTGGGAAGCGGACGGCGATTTACAAAGGAATACCATCGCGTGCCGCCGCGATAAGCGTATCACAACTAGTGCGCTCCTGGCCTTCAGTGG
This sequence comes from Clitarchus hookeri, assembly GCA_002778355.1. Taxonomy (NCBI): domain Eukaryota; kingdom Metazoa; phylum Arthropoda; class Insecta; order Phasmatodea; family Phasmatidae; genus Clitarchus; species Clitarchus hookeri. The sequence continues at coordinate 11,027 of NQII01000804.1, forward strand.
ACTGAATTTCTGCAGTTATCTTTGAAAATAATGTTCTGGTTCATCAGCCTTGCGTCTCAGCGATACTCATGGTGCGGGGAACCTTCCAGATCGGGCCAACGAGACTACTTAAGCAGTAAACCTCCGAGCGAACAGTTTTAAGAGTCTGGATGATTGTGCGACCTTAAGCTGCAGGTGTGCGAAGCTGCGAGCCGGCAGAGCGACGAGTGGCAACGAAAGTGATCAGCAGGAGTGAAGTCTGTAGACAGCGAGAATCGGTGCAGTGGAGAGAGACTGGCGGGAGGGACTATTGAACTGGATGAGTGATGGCGATTGAATATGTGTTAATAATGAGAGTTAACTAAGTGACTAATCAATATATAAAGACTGATAAGGACTTTAAAATTAAAATTGAGAAAGACATTAAATAATATTGTTCACTATCGATAACAAGAGTAATAGTGGAGATGGACAGTTTGTAATAGCTGTGTAAATTAATTTTAAAAAAGTTTTGTTTTTATTTTTATTAAGACCTCCATCCCACACGAACTCTGATACGCCCCTCAGGCGTCCTGCAACAATATACTCTAGTCAGTCTTGGATATTTTCGATATACAAATGGGTGAGTCTGTTTAAACATCACAACTAAACAAAGGTGCTCATCACTGTTGACCATGTGATTTTAACAATTCCATTGGCTATGAACGAGTCGAAGTTGGGAACATGCGTCGATGATTTGTAATATATAGCCGACGCGAGTTGAAAGTGTAGAGTTTAATTTAGCAGCTAAGGAAGCCATCCCCGACCAGGCTCCCAAACAGATAGTGTTCCAGTCGCATAGTTGTCATTTAAAAACGGTTCAATACTTGTGGGTGGCGTCTGCTTCAAAATCGAATGTAACAAATTTCCCACGTCCTGGTAGTAGTTTGTTTTCTATTTTCGCGTCGACTGCGTGGGTATATAAATTCAAAATGGCTAATAATAAGTATGTATCACAATAATTTGTATGTATAAAACTATCGGTACAGGCTACGTAACATAACGTAGGAGCTAAGGGCTTCGTTCCTTTCATAGGGGAACTAGTCACCAAGATCAAATGATTGCGAGGTTTCTTGATGATAGCGTACTCAACAATTTATAGCCGAAATGACCGCCGAAATATCCATAGCGAGTACGTCAACAGACTATACAAGTGCTGTACTTTATTTCTCTCTCCGAGTTCGATTTAACATTTTGCGTTTCGGTAGACTACCAGTCAAACACGAAATAACACTAGCCAGAAAGATGGTAGCCGAGTTCGCACCTAGTCTCTGGGTGCTTGCCTTCTCTGTGAAGAAATTATTTTAATGAAGCTTAACACAGACCTATGTTTCAGGGTAGTGGTTGTGAAAGGCGCTTGGAAAACCATTCCAGATTCTAATCACTTCTTGTTTACATCGAGGTCGTAACAGAAAGAAAAGATAAAAATGCATACCAGTTCTTTTTATGTCGACATTCTTAACGTACACTCGCAAGGCAGGGGCTCTTTACAAGAAAATAGTGTACGTCTATTTGTGTTTCCTTCACAATGTTTTAATCAAACCTTTGAAAAATCACCCCACGTAAGAAGTGTTTAGTTGTTTCTTAAATATGNATGAAGCTTAACACAGACCTATGTTTCAGGGTAGTGGTTGTGAAAGGCGCTTGGAAAACCATTCCAGATTCTAATCCCTTCTTGTTTACATCGAGGTCGTAACAGAAAGAAAAGATAAAAATGCATACCAGTTCTTTTTATGTCGACATTCTTAACGTACACTCGCAAGGCAGGGGCTCTTTACAAGAAAATAGTGTACGTCTATTTGTGTTTCCTTCACATGTTTTAATCAAACCTTTGAAAAATCACCCCACGTAAGAAGTGTTTAGTTGTTTCTTAAATATGCTGGGTATCACAGGCGTTTTATACTTCCCTTGACATAAACGTACTTTATCTGTGGTTAAATTGAACTTTAACTTGTATTTTATCTATAAATTATATTTCATTTATAATTAATGTTAATTAAAACAAAGAGAAAATAGGTGTGTTGGTAATACCTAGTGAGAAATATATCTTACGCGAAATATTATTACACTAGTGCACACGAATGCGGTTCATTGTCCCTTTGCTGTAATTTTCCAGACTTGGTTCAGNTAAGAAGTGTTTAGTTGTTTCTTAAATATGCTTTGTTTGCATGAGGCAGAGAAATATCCTGAAAGTAGATCTTTAACAGAGCGTCAGAATAGTTGGAAGAAACAGTGAGTGAATGGACTATACAAAGTGTTCGCCTTGCTCAGGAAATGTGTCCGCGTGTAGTGCAGTCGACGACTCTGGAAACCGATATCCAAACCACTAGGTAAATATTACATCCAACACAAAATTGGGTCACAGGAAGTATATACTACAGATGAGTAAATAAAGCGCCCTATCGCCAGCGAGTGTAAGCAAAACTATGGTTACGTCCGAGTTGTCAATAGAACGAAATCTGCAGCGTCTGACAACACACTAAAACTTTCCAGAGACAATTAAAGCACTTGCTTACATTACGTAATGGAGAAGCCATAGTCCACAGGCCTATAAGTTAAACCAAGATAAAAGTGTATAAAACAAACATACAAGAGTGTGACACTTCTGCAGGTCAAGGGACTTCAATGCAAAGTGGGGAAATTCGCGAAGTCAAGTTTGTCCGCTTGCTGTAAAATAAGACCAGTA
>NQII01000804.1:13839-50828 GCA_002778355.1 Clitarchus hookeri
AAGCCATTTATTTCCTCACGCAAGACAAAATTGGGAGGGAAAGCGGAACTCTTATATTTCTTTAAAAAGCCTAATCAATCTGAACTTAAATTCTCGCGCGGAATAGCAGTTGGTCAAATACTGCTATTGCAGTAAGGAGTAAACATCGCATCAACGTTTGCAAATTAACTGTCCGAAAAGCGCTCTACATAAAAAGCAAAACCCATAAATAAACAAAAACCATTCGCATCATTTGTGTTTTTTATCACAAGTAAACCATTACAGACTCGCTTCCCTAACACCAGGGCGGATTTTAATACTGGTATTAATTTTAAACGGGGCTGCTACACAATATTTCTATTTAAGTTCCCTGATTTGTCCAGCTGTTCCGTGAGTAAATAGAAATTCCCAACCTTTTAAAGCATTCATAAAAAAATTAAAGAAAATAGCACTGCTTTATGAAATATTTTTAAAATGAAACACGCAGAACATACTTTCCTTGAAAATAATCTACAGCACGAATAGTTAAATTATTTGCTTGTAGTTAATTTCTCTCGCAGCACAATTTTTTGCACCCAATAGTTTTTAAACTAATGTGTTGGGCTGCAAATGATGTTTTTTGGCTGTACAGAAATCGTTACCATAAAGCACCCTGCAGGTTTTGATTTCCAGGATCAAACCACCAGTTTCCCTGACTTTTCCAAGATTTTGAAGTTTTCCAGACCTGTGGAAATCCCGAGTTTCCAGTGGGACAGTTGTGAACTTCGACCGTACCGCCACACAATAATTGCATGAACTGATATAAATTTCCCACGACTGAAAGTTAATCACGGGTACAACATACACACTTAACCGCTAGTTGAAAATATCGTAGATTCAGAGCAAGTTCGAAAGACAGTCCTGTATACAGCTGTTCCCATCGCAATAGACGTATTTCCCTCCATTACAAATGATTACAAAGTCACAATCAGGTGACCGTCAACCTGCACGTATGTCAGAAGAAAATATTTTGCCATGGAAACATATGTTGACAGGACTATTTTCATAATTGTAAAGAAAAAGAACTCGTTCGTGAAATAGACTATATCTCAGATATTAAGAATATTTTAGACAAGGGGAACAGCTGGTCCTGCTCGCTGTTTAAACGTTACATACGNACACTTAACCGCTAGTTGAAAATATCGTAGATTCAGAGCAAGTTCGAAAGACAGTCCTGTATACAGCTGTTCCCATGGCAATAGACGTATTTCCCTCCATTACAAATGATTACAAAGTCACAATCAGGTGACCGTCAACCTGCACGTATGTCAGAAGAAAATATTTTGCCATGGTAACATATGTTGACAGGACTATTTTCATAATTGTAAAGAAAAAGAACTCGTTCGTGAAATGGACTATATCTCAGATATTAAGAATATTTTAGACAAGGGGAACAGCTGGTCCTGCTCGCTGTTTAAACGTTACATACGATTAGTAAGGTGCGATTATTTTTTTCGCTGTAAGTTGGGTGCACGTACTCGACCTTACTCGACTAGGTTAAGAGAATTATCGTTTGCACTACGTGTAATGTTAGACCAAGAGGTCGTGGTCCTCGCATACTGACGTAACAATATAGTCTATTAGCGGTTTGTTCACACTTTTTGAATCAAACCTTTGGAAAAACATCCCATGTATGATATGTTTGGTTGTTTTTTANTCGCATACTGACGTAACAATATAGTCTATTAGCGGTTTAGCGGCATGTATGATATGTTTGGTTGTTTCCAAACTATGCCACGTACCACAAGCATATTATACTTGTGTTAACATAAACGTAGCTTATTTTTGGTTACACTGAACTTTTACATACATTTAAACTATAAATTACGATATTTAATTTATAACTAATATGAATATAAACACAGGGAGAAAATAGGTGTGTTGGTAATGCATAGTAATAAATAGTAAATATGCAAAATATTATTACATTGAGTGCGCACGAATGCGGCGCGTTGGCTCTCTGGCGTCATTCTCTAAGCTTTGTTTGCGTGGGGCAGACGACTATCCTGAAAGTAGAACTTTGGCAGGGCTACAGAAAAATTGGAAGTAACCGTGAATGGAGTATAACTACCATTTTTCGTATTCTTTAACGACAGCCTCAACTGGTTTTTAAAAATCACAAAGATTACGTGCTGTAGACAAAAACTATTGTCCATGTACACAAATCTTCACGAGTTTGGCGTTCTTTAAACCAACGGTGCACCCACAAGCACGGGAGGAGGCAGGGGACCATTGCCCCCCTCCCCCTGATGGTAGTTACAGAGGGCGGGGACCAAGAGTTGTAACTTTAAAACCACTGTCTTAAAATACTTAACTTTCCATTTGAAATGTTAGTTTATACGAACGTGTGTATTACTTCAGAAATGTTTTCCCTATCAGCTTATGAGAAAAGTAGAAATTGTTTTCTGCATACTTTCAGATGGCACTGATTCAGCTTGAATTAATGTCCATTCTTAGGAAGCATTCTTCAGTAACCGAAGCCACATTAAGTTAAAGGCGGTAGTAGCCACTCCATCTTTGAATTTTCTTACAAATCTTCGTAATGAAAATGTATGACCAGAAATAAAAAATCAAAGTTAGACATGACATAGAGAACTAGTTAACGAATTTTTGGAAATTTGTAGGATTTCAATTATACCTGTATTTTCCCATGTGGGGTCGAAATTATTAAATAATTAGGTAATGTTTGATTACGGTTACAGATGTGAAACTAATCATTTAAAAAAAATAAGTGGGGTTTCGAAATAACTGTTAAAATGTTCCCTATGCCTTGACGAGCTTGGTATTTGAATATTGACTCCGAAAATTAAGTTATGGAGGAAAATACGTAAATCCAAGATGGCAAGGGTACTTCCCCCTCAACTAGATATCTCAAACTTTAAGTACTGCAACCTGCCAGATGATGCAGTGATTGATTTCAAGTTTACTGTAGACAAACTATTACTATGTATGACAAAAAAAATGTACCTTATTTTCATAGTGATCTTTGTGTCAGCACCCTGGATGTAGTATATTCATATCATCTTGATATCATGAACAGCATAATTTTGGAAGAGATTTCCAGCACTGAACTGATAAACAATAAAAATTAAACAAACTTAGATAAACTTGTTATGAAAGCAGGGCTGAGAGCGGTGCTGAAGATCAAAGATATTAAGGTATTGCGACCCTGCCTTAAATGCTACTCGACCGCACGTGCAAATAAATACTGGGCTGTTAAAAAAAAAATCCCCACATTAATTTAAGACCAACTCCAATACAGACAGCGCAAGATATGATTTAAGGAATGATATAGGTAACCTGGAAGTATAATTCCATTGCATAGCAATAACCAACTTCGTTTAAGGCCCGTGTGCCACGATAACGTGTTCCGCAAAAGATCCTGCGAAAGCTTTCACGTGACCTGCAATCTGAACCTACATGCCAGAAGGCATGGAGGTCTCCAAGGAATAACCTGTCACACGACACTTGCTGCTATACAAGTAAACGCGAGTTCATTTGTTTAGATTTTAGTTCGGCAACTGTGGTTCTACAACGGAAGTCATGTTAATGGACAGAGCCTAATGGCTGTAAATAAATGTAAATTTTTTGTGTTAAATAAACACAAACGATTAATATAATTTTCACGCGATGCTGTCTATGTTTAATGGCCTTATCGCCATTTCTGAAAACAAAATTACAACTATTGTCAATACCACACTTCAACATCCTCTCTCTCATTGGCTAAAATTTCAACCCTGTAGGAAACCTTTGATTGAAAACTGCGTATGACAAGTTCACGTAAACGGCCAGCAGTTAGACAGAAACAATTTACACCGGCGGCATGCAAGCTTGCATGGGATCTACCAAGGATACGTCCGCCGTGGTACACGAAATAAGTAAATATCTCCGGCCCGTCGTTCACTCTTACGAAATGAGCCAGTCGCCAGAGAAACTACTAGGTCCGACAGACACCTCGCTGCCGGATAGATTTCGGTCCAAAATGACGTCACCCTGATCGGCAATTCCTCCGTCGAGCATGTGGTCGATTGAGGTCACTCCCCGAAGCGCACGAGAGACCAGGTGCCATATGGCTCTCGCAACATCGCGCCCAAGGTCAGGGTTGGACGGTCGCCGGCCGAATTTATCGCGGTTGTACGTACATGTACAGTTCCTTCCCACAGGGCAGAGCGCGCCACTGTCCCGCAGCTAGTGTTGCCAACCTTAGCCGGAGAATTCAACTACATGTAGCTTCTTTTTTTTTGTCAAATAGCTTGTCGTAAAATGGCTGTAGTCGAATGTCAAAATGTAGCCAAATAAAGGTTCGAGCTATTACCCAATTTTTTTTTCTTTGGTAACTTATGTAACCTACTCGTAGCTTACGTTTATTTTCTTTCTTTCTTTTTTTTTTTTTCAATAAAAGATACCACTAACACGCTGACCTTTCAACTTCAAATGTTACCACTGCTTTCTTCCCAGGAAGAAGATTCTCACAGTATGGAAAATAATACGTTCCCAAAGTTTTGAACAAAATTTGAATCTCTTCTTTGAAATGTTTAGTTTAGTAATGCGTGACTAACCTGTTTATAAATGAGGTATAGTACGTATTATTGTTGTTTCATGAATAATAGTGGGCAACATATTTCAGGTCTAGAGTGTAGCTTCTCAATTGTGTTATATATATGTAGATATGTAGTAGAATTCCCGACGAAAGTATGCAGCCCACTTGCTGGCCTTTAGGTTGGCAACACCGGTTGCGTCACAGTACGAACGTTACAGTGGCGGGTCTAGAAGTAGGAGTCTACTTGAGAGATGAAACACTATGCATTATATTCGAAACGCGTGCTTACCAGTATGCAATGAAATTTAACGCAGCAAATAAATGTCAGTGCCTACTTAGTGGATAGGCTATATAAATGCATTAAAAATATCTCCTGCTACTGTAGGAAGTTAGCACGGCATTATGAATAGTGTAATTTGTTGCAAGAACAATTTCGTTCTATCCAGTGTAAAATCAGACTCCAAGGGGAAGGCCTGAGCTCTCAGCCCCCATCACTCCTGGATCAGCCGCTGGTCATATGCATAATTTAAATTGTACATGAAGTGAAGAATGGCTGCAAAATTAACCAATTACCGATTCTCAAAACGAATATATTGCCGCCAACGTTGTCTTGTCAGAACAATAAGAAATTATTGAATAGTATAACTGTTTACATCAGTATAATAGGCTGTGCACGGTAAAGTGAACACTTTTGAGACCCTAGTTACTTTTTCTTTTCAGTCATATCTTATCGTTTAACCACATTTTTACAAAAAAAATATTGCCATGTAAGTAATAAACACAGTNAAATTAACCAATTACCGATTCTCAAAACGAATATATTGCCGCCAACGTTGTCTTGTCAGAACAATAAGAAATTATTTACATCAGTATAATAGGCTGTACACGGTAAAGTGAACACTTTTGAGACCCTAGTTACTTTTTGTGTATATTCCACCACACTGGGAAGTTAACGTCTAAGTCTAAAATACAATACATTTATTGACTAATCTTCCAAATNTGTGTATATTCCACCACACTGGGAAGTTAACGTCTAAGTCTAAAATACAATACATTTATTGACTAATCTTCCAAATGAGAGGGCATTCAAAAGCGCTCAATTTACCGTGAATAGCCTAAACCTATTTCGAAAGCGTATTATTATTATTAAATACTTCCCCAATCAAGCTTTAATGTAATCAAGGCATACATAATGTCCCACTCGAACGTAGTCCCGTTGTTCCCTGTCTCCGTTCGGCATTTTCTACACTTTAAAATCCTGTGACGGCGCACGACGCAATTAAATGAAAATGTCAGCGAAGGTGTGGTTAGAACCACAATCCTTCCGATGACGTTTCAACTGAGCGCTTTGTTGACCTGCCAAGGCGGACGTCCTGGCTCAACTAATACTGGGAACGAGGTCGGCTAATCTTGGCCGTCGCGCTCGATCATGATACATTCTACATTACAGAACCAACAGCACCGTAACAGCGACACTAAGTAAACAAAGGGGGTTCGGTCCCCGCCATCTTGGATTTACAGAATTTCCTCTCTACCTTGCAAAACAAATTTTATATTTTATTTTGGGCATCGACAAGGCATAGGGCATTGCTTTGCGCATGTTCTAAAATGAGTATTACAAAGACTGATGTTGCCAGTATCACTGTAAATGCAAGGAAGAAAAAATTACTTATTTTATGCCGGCAGTCGCTAGACAAAATTAATAAACGCGGTAGGGTTGTTATAGTTTGATAAAGCTTTAGAAACTATTATTTATGTCAGGTCATGCGAAAAAAAACTACTGGCGTTAAACATTCTTAAATTGAACTTATAGCAAAAATAATTACATTCAAGATGGGGGGACCCGATCCCCCCTTAAAGAATNTAAACATTCTTAAATTGAACTTATAGCAAAAATAATTACATTCAAGATGGGGGGACCCGATCCCCCCTTAAAGAAGAATAGGTTGCAAATTTAATTCCGCGACATACATTCGCCACTTTAATCACAATTTTAACACTATGCTTAAAAAAAAAAGGGGGCTAGACGCAAAGTGTTATAGCCATGTATGGTCCCAGCCTGGATGTTATGGATATGATCCCTNTAAACATTCTTAAATTGAACTTATAGCAAAAATAATTACATTCAAGATGGGGGGACCCGATCCCCCCTTAAAGAATAATAGGTTGCAAATTTAATTCCGCGACATACATTCGCCACTTTAATCACAATTTTAACACTATGCTTCAAAAAAAAAAAGGGGGCTAGACGCAAAGTGTTATAGCCATGTATGGTCCCAGCCTGGATGTTATGGATATGATCCCTTCAAGAACCGTGAAACTAATGTATTTCTTTGGTGAAATGAAGTCGAAAAATATTATGAAAAGCTAAAGCTAATCTTACGACATTCATCAAGAGCTTGGAGATTTGCAGACCACAGGAGAGAGGAAATAGGTGTCCTCACCTGCCCAGTAGTAGGTGTGTACATACTTTATTATTCATTTTAATTCAAAATAGTCAACAGACACTACAGACAGTTGAGCCCCCCCCCCCCCTCACTTTCCTCAACTGATAAGCGTTAAAAAAAAGTTAGGTTTCAGACTTAATTTATGAAAGTAAAAATACATTTCGGATATAAGGCAGTGACAATAACAACTACTGACATCAAATCATATTTCTCTATAATAAGAGCAATGATTGCGATGTATTTTTTTTTTTTAACAGAACCTTTAAGATACAGCCATGCCTACCACCGTCTGTCGCTGGAGATGTTCAAATTCCCTTGCAAGTAATGTACAAGTCATTCGCGAGTAATCGCCACTTCTGGAATCCTTGACAACTCCTCTCCGAGCCTATGCCATTGACCTAGCCAACTGTACCCAAGCACCTCAGAAAAGTAAAAACGTTATTTAAACGAGTATAGAAGAGACCAGTTCGGGCAAAGCGATTTTGACAATCCGCCATGACCCGGAACTACCACTCTTACTTTTTCGCTTAAATTATTTTAAGTACACAACAGTCCGTGATTATATCCAAATACATGCCGATACGGGCAACGTCTCTTTTTTTTTCTCTCAAAAATTGCCATTTTCGTAAATGTTTAACTAACCGCAAACAAGATAGGCACAATGATGGAAAATGTTCTGNTCTCTCAAAAATTGCCATTTTCGTAAATGTTTAACTAACCGCAAACAAGATAGGCACAATGATGGAAAATGTTCTGTTCAAAAAAAAATTCTTTCAATGTAGGTTAATTAAGATGGTTGAATAAAGTGAGGTGGAGGGGAGGGCAGCAGTACAGTCTAGGAAGGCCATCAAAGTTGAGCGATTTCCATAGGGACCGGGCACCTAGGTAAGACAGCTAGCGAGCAGCCTGTAATACAATCGTAATGCCAGCTGGAAACTGCCCCACTGCCCTGGGCGGTCTTGCCCAACACAACGCCCACCTACCGGTCATTATCGCGCTGCCACGATACGTGTCCGGCGGTCCGCAGCGCCTGCCACTTCCAACCGAATTGGAGTGTGGAGATATTTGGGCTGCCAGAAGGCACTGTCTACCGGCTGGCACCTGCGAAATTTAATTAGGAAATCCCATGTTAAGGAAATTTCGCCTACGTGCGTTCATTTTAAAGATAGGCATTACAAACAAAATTTATTCGTCACGAAATTTTTAAGAGAAGATCCATACGAGCGTATATGTTCAATATACAGGCAGATTATAAAAGAATACCCCAAATTTGAAGGCCTATAATATCAAAACCAAACAAAACCTACAACCTTGATTGACCAATCAAATGAACCGTGGAACCGTGAAGTCCGTTTACTAATGTTCAATGTGACCACCATAACCGGCCCGAACGACATCTACGCGATAATCAAACTCGTTCCGCGGTCTTGTCTTGTTNGTTCAATGTGACCACCATAACCGGCCCGAACGACATCTACGCGATAATCAAACTCGTTCCGCGGTCTTGTCTTGTTAGCATGTCCGGTGTTACGGTTTGGATGGCGTTCGTAACTTTCGGTTTGAGGTGGTGAGGGGAAAGCGAACTCGCATTCGACACGTCAATGTGTAGAGGACGGTCTGATGTTTCCTTTAAGTACCCAGAACGAGGTAGACAATGCCTTTATGTTTATGCTGGTTTTTAGCGATGAAGCTACGTTTCACACAAATGGTAAGGTGAACCGGCACAACGTGCGGATATGGGGTCAGGAGCCTCCACATGAAACCACTGAACACGAGNGTAAGGTGAACCGGCACAACGTGCGGATATGGGGTCAGGAGCCTCCACATGAAACCACTGAACACGAGCGCGCTTTCCCTTAAGTGAACGTGTTTTGCGCTGTATCCAGAGACACTGTTTTCGGCCCTTTCTTTTTTCACGAGCCCACTGTTACTGGAATCACTTATTTGGACATTCTTACAGAGTGATTGTTTCCTCAGTTAGAAGAGGCCGCGGGGGACTTCATTTTCCAGCAGGATGGTGCGCCACACCATTGGCAACTGTCTGTTCGTGGATACCTGAACGAGACGTTGCCGCAACGCTGAATTGGTCGNATGGTGCGCCACACCATTGGCAACTGTCTGTTCGTGGATACCTGAACGAGACGTTGCCGCAACGCTGAATTGGTCTAGGAGCAGTTGGTGACCAGGCTCACTGGCTCCCTGGCTCCCAAGAAGCCCGGATCTTACCTAGTACGATTTTTCTATGGGGGTAAGTAGTTAGGGAATGGCGGTTCAGAAACATGGATTGGAGATTCGGAGCCGTGGAGCCATTTCCAAAATTTTGGGAAAACTTCATGCTCCTGCATTATACTTCGATGGCGACCTTTTTGTCAGCCAGTATTGACAAAATTTCAGCAAAATTTCAAATTATCCAAAAAAAAATTGTTACATTTCAAAATTTTTCTAACATTTTCTAAATTTGCCAATGATCCCACAATGTGGGGCAGTGACCCTGTTTTAGGCAATGAGGATTCGATGGATTGAGAATTCATCCTAACATGCTGCGCGAGGCTCTCGTCTTGGATTGGCTACGCGAGGCTCTCGAAATGGTCTCATCTCTGATTGGCTACGCGAGAGGGGTTTTCTCAGAGTCTTCCCAAATTCAATTATCATTTCATTCCGTCCTACTAGATCGTATACTTCATGCTCTTGCATTCCAAGCGAGGTTTTCTCAGAGTCTTCCAAAATTTGATAATCATTTAATTCCATCCTACTAGATCGTACACGTCATGCTCTTGCATTCCAAGAGAGCTTTTCTCAGAGTTTTCCGAAAGTTGATTATCCTTTAATTCCATCCTACTAGATTGTATACTTCATGCTCTTGCACTCCATGTTAGGGGGTTTTCTCAGAGTCTTCCCAAATCCCTGCAACGACTGGTCCCTACTAAATGCTCTTGCATTCCAAGCTAGTGGACGGCTCACTTCCTGGGACCACAGTGGTTTGGCGGACAGACAACTCCCTGATCCCTGTTTCACGCTCATGCGTTCCACGTCGTCCCCGCGACGAATCCCAGACTGTCGTCACTTGGGGCCGCGGTGATGTGGTGGATAGACGACTCGCATTTTAGGAACTGCAGTGGTGACAGTATTCAAACTTCATGGTCACCCATTCCGAAGCCCCTACGACGACGTCACCTTCTGGAGCCACGGTTGTGTGGTGGGTAGACGACTCGCTTCGTCGAGTCACGGTGGCGTGGTAGATAGACGACACGCTTTGTGGGGCCGCAGAGGTGTGGATAGACGACTCGCTTCTTGGGGGCCGCGGCAGTGTGGTGGATAGACAAAATGTATGCCCTATGAGAACTTATAAGCATAGTTGGTCGTAATTTCCAACCCGTTTAAGATACAACCATCAAATTCGTAACATAGACATCACCCCAAACAACTAAAACATCCATAGTCATGTATGCCCTATATGTACCTATAAGCATAGTTGGAAGTAATTCCCGAACCGTTTAAGATAGTCGCCAAATTCATAATATAGGTATCACCCTCGACAACGAAAATTATCACAGGGTCATTTATACCCTATGTGAACTTATACGCATAATTGACCATAATTTCCGAACCGTTTAAGACAAAAGCGTCAAATTCGTAACATAGACATCACCTCCGACAATGGCAATTATCACAGAGCCATGCCTATGATAAATGACACTGCCCGCACACAAGGATAAAGATACCTAACATGTTACATGAGGCTCTCGAACCATTAGCCATGCAAGAGAGACATCACTGCTACACAGCATTGCAAAAACATATGAAAATAATTATGAAACAAATAGTTATATACATTTAACAAGCTATGAATATTGTAGCATATTGCATAAGCAACATATACATTACGTTACATTAGACGAAGAAATTTCAGTTGTGAAGTGCGGGAACGATAAGGTAAACGTGACTATACTCTGATTCAAACTGATATAAAAAATAAAATTAAAAGGAAAATATTTATAAGCACATACAAGCAAGCATTAAGTAAAAATGAACGTCATTTCGTTGTCGAGCGTGGTGGAGGAAAGCAGGTTGTTACTACTACTACATTCATCTACTACAAACGTGTACTCTGCTACAATAATAAGATGGAAACAATTGCAGAAGACTTACAATTTACAACAGCAAGAAGCCCTGAAGAGACTCTNAACAATTGCAGAAGACTTACAATTTACAACAGCAAGAAGCCCTGAAGAGACTCTACAAGCAATGCAGTATAATTGTCACTACGTGCGATTGTGTACTCTGCTACAATATGAAAATGGGATCAATGGTTGAAGAGTTGCCATCTGTAACACTGACAACAGCAAGAGATCCTGAAGAGACGTTGCAAGCATTACAATATAAATGTCACTATTGCCGAAATACTTCTAGTAAAAGTTATAATGCACAATGGAACTTAGGACGAAATCGTGGTAGGCCATTGATAAACTGCGCCGACTTCTAGCGACAAGTTCGAACTCCGCCTGAAGATGAAAATCTCACATACGCCCTCAGTTAAGCTCCAGTTACTTTTGGGGATACCACAGGGTGGCCACTGGAATTCATTTTTTGAATTCCCTTACTTTTCCCTGTTTTCCCTGGCCTATTTTCAAGACCGAAACCTTCCAATACCATATTTTTCCACCATTGACAGAACAAATTTAAAATGCTATCAGTGAAGCAGAATTAAATTACACTGGAACAGAGCAAGCAAGCAGGGTCAACATCTTGTTCAGACCATGTCACATGAAATTCCTCGACTTTTCCCTATTTTCATTTTGGGTGGAGATCCTGTACCATAATGCTGGCGAAACTAACTCAGAACAAATTGTCTTAACAGAACAATTAACGAAATGTCCATGGTAATAAAGTGGTAAAGTCAGGTACCACGCATCTGTCATATCCACGTAGATGGAACGAACAAAAACTGTGTGGTGATAAAAGCCAATGAAGAAGAAAACGCCAGTTTCGCGCCATACAATTGCTTCAACAAGTGGATTTACACTACAAGAGCCCAACATTACCCGTTCCGAAAAAATCCAACTAAGTCGTGGCAATACNCTTCAACAAGTGGATTTACACTACAAGAGCCCAACATTACCCGTTCCGAAAAAATCCAACTAAGTCGTGGCAATAAATTTGTATGGCCTAGCTGACGGTCATTTTCTCTTTGCTTAGTCATTTTTTTCTTGGGTCAATTTAAAATGCGATTCCAATATTTCTTTGTGCTAATATCAATTGACAAATTTATCTCGAGTTTTGTGATGTAGTGGACGTGTCCCTGCTGTACAACCAATAAACTCTGTACTTTCTGTTGTCCCTTACCCAATAAAGCTCCGTCGGTTAGGGGCCACGGTGGTGTAGTGGCGAACAGAGATCAATCCCCGGCCGGGTCACTCCCCGGATTTTCGCATGTGGGAATCGTGCCGAATGATGCCGCTGGTCGGCAGGTTTTCTCGGGGATCTCCCGTTTCTCCCGTCCTTTGATTCCGACACTGCTCTCCATACTCACCTCGCTTCACCCTCATCGGCTCTGAAGACCTCGACGTTAAGAGCCGCCCAAATCTCTTCACTCACTCACTCACTCACTCACTCACCAACTCCGTTGGTTAGCTGCAAGTTAAATGTATCATTAAAAATAGTACNATTTATCTCGAGTTTTGTGATGTAGTGGACGTGTCCCTGCTGTACAACCAATAAACTCTGTACTTTCTGTTGTCCTTTACCCAATAAAGCTCCGTCGGTTAGGGGCCACGGTGGTGTAGTGGCGAACAGAGATCAATCCCCGGCCGGGTCACTCCCCGGATTTTCGCATGTGGGAATCGTGCCGAATGATGCCGCTGGTCGGCAGGTTTTCTGGGGGATCTCCCGTTTCTCCCGTCCTTTGATTCCGGCACTGCTCCATACTCACCTCGCTTCACCCTCATCGGCTCTGAAGACCTCGACGTTAAGAGCCGCCCAAATCTCTTCACTCACTCACTCACTCACTCACTCACTCACTCACTCACCAACTCCGTTGGTTAGCTGCAAGTTAAATGTATCATTAAAAATAGTACCGCACACTTGGGGAACGAATACACCATTTTGCAGAGCTAAACTATCAGATTAGATGCACAAACATTTTTTTGGTGTTAATTTATATTTATATCAAACTAACTTTCCTTTGAAAATGGTTCCAAATCCACGGGTCCCCTTCAAGAAATAGTAATATCTTAACTGCAAGTAATCGGGAACTACGAGATTAATTCTAAACTCACCTCAGGAAACATAATAAAGACGTTGACTTTCTCACTCCAGAAAAATCCTCCACTACTGCCGTTTTATAGTTGCGGCTTCAATAATTCACGTTCCTGCTCCTACAGTGTGCTACCTGCATCACAGCTCCCATTGGAACTATACACTCGGCATCTAAGACCCGGTTGCACAGATAACTATCCTGAACCGAGATCCTAAGATCCTGGTTCCAACATGATCTTCAGTTGGACACGAGTTCCAGTGTAAAAGTATAGCACCAACACGACAGGCCGAGTTCCGATCGTAGATCTCCTGATCTCGGTTCAGAAAAAATGTGATCTTGGATTGGAATGAAACACTTTATGATTGGCTCTCATTTTGTGACGTCATGAAGAATTTATTTTGAAGTGTATGAGAAGATTTAGGAGTTTGTTTCAACATACTAGTATTTTTAAAACTGTATTATCTGGTTGAATGTACTGCAAAATTTGCCTGACAACTATAAAATTATTTTTAAAAAAAGTAAAACCATTTTCTAGGCAGCATTTAAAAAAAATGTGTTCATGAATGTGGAAACGCAAAGTTAGGCGTTTCATCGGAAATTCAGTTTACACTTGTTCCTTATCTTCAATATTAATATTCTGAAGTGGTGTACAACAAACTACAAAATACGATTTCTTTATTTGCTTTAGTATTGTTGGTGTATCACAAATGTTATTGATTGTTTTTAATTTTCTATTGTTTTGTTTTATAGTACCAAAAAAGGTGTAATAATTATTGCTATCTATCGTTTCATTTCCCAGCTACATTTTTTAATCGTTTTAGAGTAGAATTAACATATACATATATATATATAGTGTATATATATATATTTACATATATTATTATAAGTACATACATTTAACAACCGCAGACTCTTCCAACATACGTAGATAATCCTTTAAATTATTTGCATAAAACACGTGAAAGTAGGTATCAATCTGCGAATTATAGGCGAAGTCTGCTCTTTTTGCAAGCAACAATTTCGATACTAGCGCAACTTTTCGACGTGGCTCATGCGGTAAACGACGACGGTTNCTGCTCTTTTTGCAAGCAACAATTTCGATACTAGCGCAACTTTTCGACGTGGCTCATGCGGTAAACGACGACGGTTTCCGATTGGCTGCTCTAGCTGTCCGCTACGTCTGTTAGGCGTAATCGGCGTAACATTTGCTAGCTCATCGCATAATCGATACTGCAACAACCAAATCCATACTAAAACCAATTAAATACCACGACGATTCTGTATGATAAATATATTTTTAACAGTGCTTTAGAGACTTCTCAAATCTTGGATCATGACTTTGAATCACCATGTTCGGCGGTTCGTAATAAAGTTCATCTTGATATTCAGTCATGCACTGAACTCTAATGGTGCAACAGTATTCTGTGTTGACCTTCGATAAAGTTCGACGATGGTCTCGGATCAAGCAATGAACTTCAATTGCGCAAAAGGCCCTAAGACTATTTTGGAGTGTTGACCACTAGCGCCACGTCCTATACCTTTGAACACACGTGTACTGTCCTCCTACAGATGTAGTAAAAATGACACTGGCGCATCTACCTGAGCAGGCGGGAAGGCACGGAGCCCACGCCGGCAGGTTAGCAACGCAGCGGAGACAGTTTGGAGGGCAAGATAACTGGGTTATCAGCACAGTGTTCCTTTGCCAATAGGCCTGCCACACAACTTGGGCGCAGCAGATAAGCTCCTTTCCTTATAACTCACTGTTATTGGCACTCGCTGGCTCCCTGCTGTCGGGCATACAACAGCGCGACACTATGGTCGGAGGTGTAAGGGCCTTCCCCACTAAACAATTTGTAACGCCTCGAAGTGAAGTCCGGACGTAGGAAGCATTGCCGCAGTGGCATAAACAAGCTTCGCGTGTGTTCTGTCTCCTCACAATTTTAAGCTCTGGCTCTAGTATTTTGAAACCGCAATCTGTTCAGGAAAGATACAGCATTGTCGCTATAGTTTAAAAACACCGTTCTACAGAAGAATAAATATCGTTAACAGGAGACTACTTACAGCGATTTTCGCCGACTTTGCCGAATCGCATGTGTGTTTCAATAACCAAATTCATAGGCGAGCAACAAAATATCGCCTTTAAATTCTGTCCTTAAAAAAAAATGTTTCCGTTGAAATATCCAATAGTTTTTTACTTTGAAAACGGACACAGCTGCTAATTTAGAGCATATGGCAGTTAGGTACAAGCTCTCCGCGGAAACGCTCATTAAGAATTGGATATTATTTGGGGTTTACATTTTTTCTTGCAATTACTTATATTCGAGATTAATTTCTAAAGATATGACTTTTGGGGTATAGAACCTTGTCTAATTGCATTTTAGAGACGATTATATTTCGACTACGTGTATTGCTTTAATTACTGTAGTCAGTTTCAGAAGGTAATAAGCGATTCTCATTTATTCCGTATGATAAACAAATAAAGGTACGCCAGTGATACTACACTTATTCAATCATCTGAGTGATATACTATGCTTTATCGGAGAAGAAATTGGAATAATGAATGCAGAAAACATTTTATACCTCAGGAACAGGTAACATCATGCAATCTGTGATTTATACTTACGTACAGCGGCACTTTGAAGCCAATTGGTCAGACGTCAAAAAAAAAANAACATCATGCAATCTGTGATTTATACTTACGTACAGCGGCACTTTGAAGCCAATTGGTCAGACGTCAAAAAAAAAACACACACACACAGTCCGAAATATCCCAATTGCAGGCGAGACTGATAGACGCATTAAAAAATTATATANAAAAAAAAACACACACACACAGTCCGAAATATCCCAATTGCAGGCGAGACTGATAGACGCATTAAAAAATTATATAGACAAAAGCATACTTAAAGAAGAGGTCACGAGTCCAATTACAAAAGTAAACGAGAGGCACGTGCAGTCGTAATCTGAGCTCGCGCACACGGCCAGGTGTTGAATTGGACTTTGCCCTAGCACACTGACCGCGGGGGAGAGGCTTGTCGCTCCAGCAGCTTGTTTTTTTGTATTTGTTACACAAGCCAACTTTAATTCATATGATGATAAACACAGATATCTGCACGCACAATTCAACACCAAGGAAGACCCATGTTCAAGGGGACCCGGGTTCGATACTCACTCGTTCGGCCCGAATTTATATTCTAAAAATCACTTCTGGTGAATGCTGGGATGGTTTCTTGGTCCTTACTTGTTCCCGCTTGCCCTAGTAACTCGCTCCGTCTCAAGATTGTATAAAATTTACTTTTATTGTTATTTTAGCTAGCACGCCATCTAGATAATGTAAATTCACGCAACTATTTTACGATAATCTAATACAGTCACGAATAAAAAATATTTATGTTTACATTATAAGAGGAAGGGGGTTACGACATTCTATCGCATCGAATCCACAGCATCGAGCTTTTAGAATCACGAGCCAGCCACGTTTCGAGGACGAAAAACATTTTAAAAAAATTGCAAACGTAATAAAGACAAATGTGGACACGCATTAACTTTTAAAAAAATCACTATATTGAGTACAAAAATTTATTTGGTATTAGCAATTTCTTGCATATTTCAGGCATATCAAGATATAATTTTGAATATTACAGGTATTTAAAGCTACCATTTCGCATACGATGCGTTGTTGACCAGTCCGATAACTCTTAGGAATATGTACCGAATTTGGTCATTATTATTATATTCGTAATCCAACGAACGACTCCTTTCATCCGCTGATGCATACACTTATAAATATTTCCACGCCCACGTACACAGTGGTAAATTAATATTAAACCGTTTGGGAGTAAAAAATTAACAATATTCGACCCGCTAACATCTGCAAATAACTTCCTTTCATGAATAAAATATTTAACCATTGTTGAGACGGGAAAACCTAAATATAAATGTGACATACTGGAAGTGTACACAAGAGCTGTAAAATAAGTGCACTCGTTTGTGANCTGCTATCAGAGCTGTAAAATAAGTGCACTCGTTTGTGAAACACGCAATAGGTAGGGATTGACGTCTCGTCGACCGCGAGGTCGTTAGCGACGGCGAAGGAATCTGCCACAGCCTGTAGCAAGGAACTATCCCAGCATTTGCTTGAGTCATTTCGGGAAACCGTGGAAAACTTAGATCCGAAGGGTCGGATCGGGGATCTAACCCAGTTCCCCCCGAATGCGAGTTTGAAGGTTTACCACTGCGTCACCCAGGAGCAGATCTAACTTTCGCTTTTGGGAGGGAGTGTATTGTTTCAGTGTAATTTAAAAAACAATACAAAATAAATCAAATAAAATTATTATTTTTAACAATTGATATTTAATTTCAGTTTAAAAACTTTTACATTATAAGTTTCCTTTCAAAGTTTTTTTTGGCCCGCAGGGGTGGGGACGATAGGATTGTAAACAAGATGAGGACACACCAGCGCAGGAATGGAAGTAGTTATGGAAGGAGGGGGAGGGAGGAGCCCGAGGAAGCCCACCGTTCAAAGGCAACGTCCGCCGCGAAAACCCGGGCGTGACGCCGCCAGAAAGCGAACCTGGTTCGCCGCTGGGACAGTAGCGACGTGAAAGTTCTCCGAAATCACTCCAGGCGTCGAATGCTAGGCTAATGTCTTGATACAGGCCTTGGCCTAATCTTTCACCACTCCAGACCGTCAATAGGGTCAGTAAAGACCCTGTCGTTTTATTACGTAATAATAAAAATAAAGGTTTGATGCATGTCCCTATTCCCTTTTTAATGTTTTGTACCGGAATGCTTATACCTAAAAATGACAGTGAAAACACCAGTTTGAGCCATTTTCACTATAACAAAAACATTAGAGAGAAATGGAGGGACTGACAAACGTATACAGACGCGTAACGTTTATTAAATGCCATTCGCTTTAAATGAAATGTAGCGGTAGCCAATAACGGAAATGAGCAATGCAAATTAACAAAAAAATATGATTTTGTCATCCCATGCTGCATAAGTACGCCACTTTAATATTCGGCCATCATCATTCAAACACAAATACAATCATCTTTGCCTGGTAGCATGGCCAATCTGTTTAATTACTTCTCGCAGGCGTTGTGGCATATTAGCAATTATTTTCCTGGTACATTCGGANTAGCATGGCCAATCTGTTTAATTACTTCTCGCAGGCGTTGTGGCATATTAGCAATTATTTTCCTGGTACATTCGGAGCCAACCTTACTCCATTCTTACTTGAACCTTTTCTCTAATTCTTTTGTGGACCTAATTGTTGTAGCACGCAGTTTTCTTTTGAGTTCATTCCACAGATTTTCTATGGGATTCAGGTCGGGTGATTGAGGAAATGTGTTAATGACCTTGGGGCAGNTTTGAGTTCATTCCACAGATTTTCTATGGGATTCAGGTCGGGTGATTGAGGAAATGTGTTAATGACCTTGGGGCAGTTATACAAAAGCCAGCTCTTGACACTGTACGACTTGTGTTTTGGGTCATTATCTTGGTAGAACTTAAACGTGTTCCTAATGCCCAGATTATCAGCACTCTTNTACGACTTGTGTTTTGGGTCATTATCTTGGTAGAACTTAAACGTGTTCCTAATGCCCAGATTATCAGCACTCTTGAGCGGGTTTGCTTTTAGGATGTTGAGATAGTCTTCCTTTTTCATTGTTCCATCGACACCTACAGCCTTTTCAACACCTGCTGAAGATATACAGCCCCAGATCATAATACTAACTCCACTGTGTTTCACAATACGTCGGTATGTTCCCAGGTTTAAGCTCCTCGTTTGGCTTGCGCCATACTGTTACCCAGCCATCTGAACCAAACACATTCAATTTCGTCTCATCAGCAAAAATAAAATTAATCCACCACCTTTCATCTTTGTCAGCAAGGTCTTTTGCGAACTTAAGTTGTTTTTTTCTATTCACCTCATTAATAAAAGGCTTCTTTCTAGGTACCCTGCCATTATATCCTGCTCTTCTGATAACTCGTCGTATGGTTTCTGGATGGACGTTCTTTGCACATTCATTGAGTACCTCCGTCGTAAGTTTCCTTAATTTTTAGGATCTTTCTTTATTTTCCTGATTACTAGACGTTCTTCTCTCTCGCTTAGTTTCTTTGACTGTCCTTTTTGAAGTACCGAATCTATNTTATTTTCCTGATTACTAGACGTTCTTCTCTCTCGCTTAGTTTCTTTGACTGTCCTTTTTGAAGTACCGAATCTACTGTCTTCCTTCTCAAACCTCTTTATGATGTCTCCGACAGTGGACCTAGGCAGATTCAAGTGCTCCGCAATTTCGCGTTGAGATTTCTTCTTTGCATGATGAAAAATGACCACATGGCGCTGTTCAAACGTTGTATTCTTGACCCTACGCCCCATTTTCCTGACTGACGCA
This sequence comes from Clitarchus hookeri, assembly GCA_002778355.1. Classification (NCBI taxonomy): domain Eukaryota; kingdom Metazoa; phylum Arthropoda; class Insecta; order Phasmatodea; family Phasmatidae; genus Clitarchus; species Clitarchus hookeri. The sequence continues at coordinate 33,502 of NQII01000804.1, forward strand.
GTCAACAAAGCTAACCAATACAACCTCTCAGTGCAGAGAGCTTGCAGGGAATGACACGAGGTACGAACACAATGTGAATCGTGCCTGTGCCACGTGTCCACCACAACTGGCCGAATATTAAAGTGGCGTACTTATGCAGCACGCGAGGACAAAGTATTGTGTTTCATTAACTTGCTCTGCTCATTTCAGTTATTGGCTACTATTGCATTTCATTTAAAGCACATAATAATGATTGTGCAATATGTTTTATGTTTATCTTCATTTATAATGTAACATAAGGCCATGAAACCGACAACATCGGTGGCCCAATATTAATGTGTGACACTGTAAATAGTCCTGACATACCCGACGACCATGCCATAAAGAAAACACGTTCTTTACGCACACGTTTTTCATCGTAAATCGACCTTCAAGGGGGCTATCCCCACCATCGTGGATTTACGTATATTCCTCTATAACTTAATTTCCATCAGTATTTAAAAACCAAGTTTGTCAAGGCATAGGAAACATCTTAGCAGTTAATTTAAAATCCAACTTCTCTCTCTTGCATGAATCGTTTCAAATCTGTAACCGTAATCAAAGATCGCCTCATTATTTAACCATTTCAGTCCCCCATGGGCAAATACGAATATGACTGAAACCGTACAAACGTTTAGTAAGGTAGTCCTGTATGACATGACGATATTTTTTTTTTTAATATCTGGTCTTGAATTTTAACTACGTAGATTTGTAAACAAATAATCTCAGCTGGAAGGGACACTGCCCTTTAAGCGGCCTCACCACTGCCTATTGTTCGACGGGCATGTCATATCTGACGTCACAGTTGTGTCAAACTGCGAGATGTGGAAAACCCTTGTTTGGTATCTGTCAGGCATGTCCGGAGCTATACTCCTTGCCCGTAAACGAAATCAAATAGGGCGACCCGGCTGCAGGTGTAAGGAGAAGGAAGAAACAGCCAGCTGGAACTGTCAGCGCATCGTCTCCGAGTACCCACGGACACATGACGTCACCTTGATCGCACAAAACACGCGCCAGTGGTAAGGCCGCTTTAACAGGTATCTGTGATCCACGTCACAAAGTTGTCCATAATGTTAGCGCCGACTGCCGCACGGGGCGCTGGCACTATGCTCGAACTCTGCTCTGTGAGGGGTGACCTACCTCGACCCCTCCCCCTCCGGCAGACACGCTCCTGACCCCGTCGCCGGGCCGGGAATGATTGACAGCTGACCTGGCTTGCGTTAAGCCTCTTCCCCCCTGCTGGAGAAGCCGACGACTTTAGAGAATGCACAAGAATATCCTGGGAACGAGGATCCTCGGCGCAACGCAATTGCAAAAGTTTCTGGGTGATCACCGACGACACTAAATACCGACACAGCGGGAGGATAGACAGTCTTTGGTAGAAGCCATCTGGCTGAGTTAGGTAACCAAGCTAAGACTGGTGGGGCGAGGGACGCCGGTGAAGAGGACGGACGAGGTATGTGTCGTGTGAACGGACGAAAAGGCGTGAAACCCGACAAGTGAAGGCTACTGTGAATGAGGGCACTCGGAGAATTCTAGAACATTGCGGACTGGTAGTACCTGGACTGAACTAAGGTGGGACTGAATGTACACGTGATACGGATTTTGTTGCAAATATTGAACTGTCAAATATAGACATATTTATAAAGTAATTCAATAGGTTTTTATATGTTTATTGGGACTAATTTTAGTTATTTAATTATTATTTTTTCTTTGAGGTAATTGTAAATTGTACTGATTGAATTTATTAATTGTAAATAGCAAGATATATCAATTTACAGAGAGATATTGAGACGAGAGTATTTTCTATGTAATTATTGAAAATAAATTAGGACATTGTAGTTGACTCTTATTTAATTACGACCATCTTTTAACGAACCTGGTTTAGCCCACACTGACTTTTGAGAAATTGTAACAAAAAAAAGGTTCAAGACTAGGGCGCTCTTTCCAACCCTATGTATACTCCGCCCTCGCTTGTCTAATCGTTGGGAACACTCGACAGTCACCATCGTCCACACACTGGAAACTCTCCTATCGGTGGGGTAAGGGTTGTATTTATACGTGCCCCACGGAGTGGATAAGTACACAGACAAGAAATGGTAGTGGGGGTTCCTTTCGCGTGGGCGTGCCATTCTCTGGTTGGCTGAGCGAGCCTCTGGGGATGGGCCTTGCGTCAAATTGGCTGCTACATGCTGCAAACATGCCCCCTGTTGGTTGGGCTGCCGGATGGCGAGTATGTTACCAGGCGCTGAATGGCGAACCGCGTTCCGACATGTCGCTGGTCAGTGAAGCCTTTTCTTGCTGGAATTCGCCGTGTAAGAAACTGTTCCGTCTCTGTATTCTTAACGGCCCTGCCTACCAAGCCGGCAGCCGCGAACTTCAAATGGGGAATCAACGTTAAAACGAAATTACTTCTCATTCCCTCAAATTTTAAAGGCAACTATTTTAAACTTAAAGTATTTTACGTGAAATTTCGTAAGGAATTTTGCTATGTTAAGATATCTTGCCGATTGTTTTCTTTAACGTGTTTTATTTCTAAAATGTAATATTGAAATTTACATGCAACAAAAAAAAAGAATGGATAAATATTTTTTTAATTAAATTAATTTTTAATGAAATTTATATTTATATATTGTCCGAGAAAGTCGCCTCAGAATGTCTTTGTTTGAAGAAGCGTTTATTAAAATTGACGCAATGAGAAGGAATTTCGTTTTACATTGGTTCCCCATTTCAAGTTCGCGGCTGCCGGCTTGGTAGGCTGAGCCGTTATGTACTCTGTGCTTGCATTAATACCGCTATTTGGGGGGGGAGGGGGACGTTAATAGTGTGTATATGTGATATAAAACGAACAGCAGAAAAAATTGTAAACAAGGACCCATCAATAACATCTGCAGATCAAAACCTGCAGTGCTTAAATGTTAAGGGCTCCACTTGCCTGGCGCTTGATTTGCGTTGCAGTGTGTTTGAAATCCTGGTTTTTTGACGAAACTATTAAACGTGCCCTCAGAATGTTAACCTGACAAAATACACCATACTACAAACGAGGAAGGAATGGTACTTTAAAGTTACCACGCATGCCGTAAATATTATTTTCGAGCATTCCAATATAGTTAAGAATGACTTCTTCAGACTGCCGTATCTTAAAACATACTAGCCTGATACCAGTCAAATTACGATAGGAGCCTGTATTGGAATTTACTACAGACTTTTCATCAATAAAATTATAGGGTCGCAGCTGAAAGTCTCATAGGTATAGGCAGCACTACGAGAACACTGCACGCCAGTTCAGAGCCCTGCGCGTAGCGGCGATGGCGCTCTTGTAGCGCGTGCCAGTGTAGCCCTTATAGCTCCCGCGCTATAAGAAAGGAGAAAAATGACGCAGGCAGGCGGGATCCTCAACAGCAGATACAAGGTACAGGGCAGTGTAGGAAATGTGCAACACATCACATTACTTCAGTACAAAAGTCTCCGTTTACACTCAGTTTGAGGGTGAAGAAAAAATATACATGAAACAACGAGCTATGTAACACTATGGCGAAACCATTTAACCATGAATCAAATTGTATTAAAAAAATATACACAAAACTGGGATAGCACAACATAACCTTGTCCAAAGATGATAAATTCACAACAAAATGCGAAACTCTAAGCTCTATTTACCTGTTCCTGTGTGTATATAAATTCAGCTCTTCAGCCAGGAAAATTTTTTTTCCCAACATCGGCGAGCAATTTTGTATTACGAAAATCTTAAATGATACTAATAAATTAAACAGTGTCCAACAAGTGTGACGCTACACACACAAATATCACCATTTTTCTGCTTTCATCAGTTGGGAAATGGTAAACTAACGTTTTATATTAATCAACTTGTCGTGAATAGTTTTTTTAGAGTGCGTATCAAAATATACGGCACGTTAAGATCTAAATAATAGTTTCCTACACCTTTTAACATTGTTAGATATTCGCTGTCTTCATTATTCTAACTACTGACAGAGATAATAAATATTTTATTTACTATCTTCCGCCAGTAGTCAAAGAAAAATAAGGACGGTCAATCTCAAACATTGTCAAAAGGTGTAGGAGAAACTCACTTAAATATTAACGTAACAGAAATTTATATACGCACTCTTAAAAACAAGAAGTTGATATTTATAAGACATTGATGCACCATTCCTCTGAAAGGTCAGTTCCGTACCTGTGTATGGTCCTCAAGGCCTCTCGACAGAAGATGCACGTCTTCTGCTCAACACAAGAAGCAGACTGATCGACCTTCAAAGCTACTTGCACCGTAGGTGATTAAATATCGACGAATGTCACGTGTTCGCTACCCAACCAACGCCAACAACGACCACAGTTACCGCGCTATAAAGACCTTGGGGCCAAGTATTGTTATCACGTGTTTCCCCACTTCAGTTATACGGAAGCCCGTTAACGACCCTGCCAACCAAGCCGGCAAAACAAAAAACATTTTGACGCGACTTTCTCAGAAAATATTGATATATAAAATTATTTTTGGGGAAAAAAAATTATTTATTCATCCTTTTTGTTATGTGTAAATCTCAATATTACATTACTGAAAAAAATTTTTAAACAATTGGCAAGTTGTCTTAACATATACCTTAAGAAATTTCACGTAGAATACTTTTTGTTTGAAATAGTTATCTTTAATATTGACACAATGAGAAGTAATTTCGTTTAACATTTATTCTCCATTTGAAGTTGGCGGCTACCGGCTTGGTAGGCAGGGCCGTTAATATTCCGCGCAACGGATATGTACAGTCTGTGCCATCCAATTTTTATACGTTTTACCTCTTCTCTTCCAAGAAAACAATCTTCTGCTGGCATCAAATTCCGCGAATTTTCTTAAGTAAAATTCGTTAGAATTGCACTATAGGCTGTTCAAGATCACTGTTATTTGAGCACTTTTGAAAACCCCGCTGTCCTTTTTGTATCCTCCTGCCATATGTAAAATTAAAATTTTTATGCGCCTGATCACTTTATCCATGCGTCAACCAAGCCAAACTGTGGAATTGGAGCAGTTTTTTTAAACACATTAACTGCCAGCTTAACCAGGAACCTGCATACATGTGTTTAATGTAGCATATGGCCTTAAGAGTTTTGCGCACTTTGCAATATGGTTTAGCTATTGTGTAAATCAGCATTATGTGAAGCAAGGAAGTTATGTCAAGTTTGATTACGTAATGTGCAGTCTCCATCTTTGTTTTCAAAAACGAAAAAAAACTCACTGTGGTTGGTCCATCCCCCAGTGCCTTCAAGCATGCATTTGATCAGGGGCGCCAACTAACAAATATTGGGGTTTTCCAAAATGGGGGGGGGGGAAGTAGGGGCAAAACTTTACATTTTTCAGGCGCCATATTTAAAAAGTGGAGTGACTTAGGGCCAAAATTAAGGTTAATGCAATTGAAAAATAACTGCTCGCAGCGCAATCTGTATCCAAAGTATAACTAGCGAAGTAATAGTATGGGTTTAATGGGCTCAAATATTGAGCCCATTAAACCCTCTACATTAAGCCCTCTAGAAATTATTAGGGTTCTGTGGCCCAACGGCCTGAGCGCTAACCAGTCCAACGGCCCGGCTAGTGGACGAGCCTGCCGACTGTCATACCGTCCATCAGGCCGGATGCCATAGTCCCTGTGTGTCTGTCTGTCTGTGTGTGTGGGGGGGGGAGGCACAGCGGAGCCCAGTTAGCTAAAACCCAGGTTGTAGTTCCAAAACGTTACTCCGAGAGTAGAGTCAAGTAACAGAGAGAAGCCGAGGAGAGCTAAAGTAAACATTGTTTTGCAACGAGCATTATGTAAATAGCATTCTGTGTTTACAAATATGTACTAACAGAGCAATCAATGCAAATTACAAATGGAATTTGTCTATTTATCCTAATTCTTTCTTTTCCATAATATTAGTTATATACCTAAACAGTTTTACTTGCGATAAATAAACCATAAACATTACTTATAAAAACATAACCTTTGTAAAAGTTAACTTTAAAATAAAAATACGAATTATATCACTCGTCATTTGTAATTTTCCCGTGTCTATCTGTAAACAGAATGTCCGAAATTCCTTTCAATTTGTTTAATTATACAAAACTTTCCGCCATTTTCAGTTTACCCCTCGTTTCTCGTTGAAATAGTGCGTGTAAAAGTTTTACTCTTGCAAGATGCTCAGAGTAACTACTCTGCAGATTTGGGACACTGCCGAGAGCAAGTAAAACCTTTACTCAAAGTGTTTTGGGACAGCCAAAGAGAAAAGTTACTCGGAGAGTATCGTTTTGGAACGCCGCACATAGGAGTATTTGTATAAGAAATTCGGTCATAAGTCGAAAAAACCAAATTAAATATAAACACGCGCAAACATTTTGTTTTTGAAGTTTAGTAACCTGTCTTTTGTTTTGCAACGACAAACAACTGCTACTTGCCCATCCCTATCCGTACGATCAGTCGGAACCCAGTCATTGTCTGAACCGCATGTCTTTGTTCTCGACACTTTCGTTTAATCACCGTATTACTTTTCAAATAGTGTTTTCGTTTGGAGGAGTGTAGGAAAAACCCATTCTACAAAAGGAAGTGGATGGTATGTACTTTGTTTTATTATGGTTTATAATGAATTGTCAGTTAAAATAATATATTTTTTAGGTGAGCAAAGAAAACCCTTAAAAACGTGTTTTGTTTGTGTCAAATATTTACGAAATTGTGTGTTTGTTTACTTGTCAAGACTTTTCAAGGTTTGATTCTTTGAAAAAACGTTAGCTACAGTTCCTGTTGAGCAATTAAAACAAAAACATTGTGCGCTTACGTCCGCCATTTTTTTTACCGAAGCGTTGAAGACGGTGTGTCATAGAATGTCTAATGTTTGCTTATTTCTTTTATTTTTCTCATATTGCAGAATCACTCACAAGACTCTAAACTTTCAGTAGACGAGCATTGTACGACCTTATGCAAAATGTAGAGAAGGACGCAACTGACAATATGAGTACTGAAAAAGTAGAGGACGATGAAAATGAGGGTGACTAAGATGATTTTTGCTATGATTAAATTATAAAAATATTTTTTTAACAAGCATTGTATTTTTTGTAATAAATACTTCAGTACATTAAAGGACGTGGTTTTTATTTAAAAACATATCCAAAATATGTTTGACCGGATTTACCACTCTCGGAGGCTCGGGTCGCCCTAGTGGGAGACGCTATGTAGGACTCTAGGTCCATCGCATCCACGCCCTTTTATAGGTTATTCTCGATAAAGTGAGCGCTTTTTGAAGCCCTCTCATGTGGAATAATAGTCAATAAAGATATTTTGTTGTAGTCTTAGACGTAAACTTCCGAGTCCAGTGAAAATATACACTGTGTTTATTAAATACACTGCAATATTGATTTTAATAAGTGGTGGAAGGAAAGAAAATGGCTGATAGGAAAAAAGTAACTAGAGCTCACTTTACCGTGAACAGCCTAAAATGCCACGCAAAGTTACCAGGCTCGGACACTAGGATACGGCACTGTCCCGACACCTCAGACTAGGAGTTGTCCTCAGTTATGGTGACCGCCTGTGTAGGCCGCCGAACGGTGTGCAAAGCTCCAGCAGAAAAAGTCTTATTAAAAAACCGTCCAACTGTCTGAGTGAGGTCCGCTTACGAATAGCATTTAAGAAACGTTACACGTCTATATAAGTTTTTCAGTTCCTCCATTTCTCTCTAAAGCATGTTTTTGTGATCGTGAAAATGGCTCGAACGGGTGTTTTCGCGATCATTTTTGGGTATCAACATTCCTGTATAAAACATTTTAAAAGGAACAGGGACGTGCATTGAACCTTTGTTTTTATTATTACGCCATAAAATGGTACGGTGTCTGATGAAAGTCTCATAGAGGCGCGTTGTCGAAGACAAGACTGCACGCCAGTTCATTGCTTTGCGCGCAGAGGCGATGATAGAGTAGACGCGTATGTCTCGGTCGCCCCTAGCGCCCCCACGCTTTTAGGCCTCAGACGTGCGAAATTCCTTCAACCAGGCGGCCACCTTAACCACGGAGTGCACGGCATTATAACCCGCCTCGGCTAAGTCTTCCTGACTTGGGCGAGAACCTGCACCACTGCGTGTTGCCAGACAACGATCCCCCGCTACGCCGTTGGGAAGTGGAGGTTGTAGAGGTAGAGGAGCGTGGTATTGCGTTGTGGTGGGGGGTAGAGTTAGCGGCGGTCGCGAAGCAAGGACGCCTGGCGAACCGGGGCGGGTGACATTTACGGCGCTGTTGCCGAACGAACAGCCGTAGGAACAGTCGCCATTGGCCGCAGGCTAGCGTCTGCCAGCCAATGTCCTCCGGCGCACAGGAAAGGGAAGGCACATGTCACTATCACAATAACTAACGATTTGATTCTCTATCCAAAACAAAAAGACGCTGTTGCCTATTCTTTGTACTAATAAATTACTAGTCTTGTCGTAAGAGATCGGAGTTCAATACTTTCGCCTTGGAAAAATACGTATTTTATTTTGAGTAAGAACAGTCTTTATACGTGTTTATGTATGTGTGTTGGTCCTTGTCGGCCAATAATTATTGTGATGTAATAGTAAGATATTCCTCATACGGTTGCCAAAGAAACATCTTACCCATATACCCCCTCCCCCCATCCCTTACGGGTTGCATCCTTTTAAGTAGACGTGCACCAAAACAACTATCCTACACAAATATTTTTTACACTTCGGAAATGGTGGAATTGATGTCTTTTAAATAGTAGCTGTACGACCTTGTATCAGAACGCACGAACAGGAGGACATGAAAAGAGTGGGATTTTGGAAAATAAGCGTATACGAATCACTAAATTCCCGGAAAGTAAACGAAGTTCGTTACAACTTGCATTGAGATACTTCAAAACCGAATTTAAGCACAAAAGAATAACCTCCAATCCCACAAGACAGTTTTGAAATAATAATTACTGACGTATCACCGATTATAAAACAGAGGATAACATCGAAGATGTGGATAAAGAGGAATTAGAAAACTACATTGACGAATCTACACCTGAATTTGATTAGGATACATGAAGATATGCGTGTGTTTTCTCATAACGTTTTAGAAAATGTTTCGGACTACAATTATTTTATTTTATTGTGTCTTCCAATTAGCATAACTAACACGGAAAAACTGCAATATGTATATATGTTTTACCAGTCTGACATTTGTAACATAATTTAACCTAATAATACGAGCCTACTCTACGTAGTTATATATATATTACATTGGCGTTTATTTGCGTGTTATATACGCTCGAACCTCCAAATTACTTCATGGTTAACGGGATAAGTGCGTAATAGAAGTCTTTCGAACATACATGATATTTCGGTAATCATGGGACTGTATAGAGAGTTCTCTGTAAATTTTTATAACAGAAATGAAGGGGCTATTTTAAACATCGTGTACAAGAGCTTCCACAGCTAAACATGGTAGTGACAAAGCCTTTCTGGCCAGTAATAAGATAATTTCACTAACACACGCGTGAACAATCAAGATATATGAAATTCATACACGCCTATATTTCTTTCAATTTAAAAAAAAGTGGCTCACATTTACATTCCGCCACCGATAATTATCGCAGTTTCATGGCCTTATGTTACATTAGAAATGAAGATAAACATAAAACATATTGCACAATTATTATTGTGTGCTTTACATGAAATGCAATAGTAGCCACTAACTGAAATGAGCAGAGCAAGTTAATGAAACACAATATTTTGCTCTCGCGTGCTGCATAAGTACGCCACTTTAATATTCGGCCAGTTGTGGTGGACGCGTGGCACAGGCACGATGCACATTGCGTTCGTTCCTCGTGTCATTCCTTGCAAGCTCTCTGCGCTGAGAGGTTCTGTTGGGTAGCTCTGTTGGCTGCGTCAGTCAGGAAAATGGGAAGTAGGAGTAAGAATACAACGTTTGAACAGCGGCAGTTGGTCATTTTTCATCATGCAAAGAAGAAATCTCAACGCGAAATTGCGGAGCACTTGAATCTGCCGAAGTCCACTGTCGGAGACATCATAAGAAGGTTTCAGAAGTAAGACAGAATAGATTCGGTACCTCAAAAAGGACAGCCAAAGAAACTAAGCGAGAGAGAAGAACGTCTAGTAATCAGGAATATAAAGAAAGATCCTAAAATTAGTAATTGCAAACTTATCACGGAGGTACTCAATAAATGTGTAAAGAATGTACATCCAGAAACTATACGACGAGTTATCAGAAGAGCAGGATATAATAGCAGAGTATCTGGAAAGAAGCCTTTCATTAATGAGGTGAATAGAATAAAACTACGTAAGTTCGCAAAAGACTACGCTGACAAAGTGAAAGCTGGTGGAATGAAGTTATTTTTGTTGATGAGACGAAATTGAATGTGTTTGGTTCAGATGGCAGGGTAACAGTATGGCGCAAGCCAAATGAGGAGCTAAAACCTGGGAACATACAACCTACTGTGAAACACAGTAGAGTTGGTATTATGACCTGGGGCTGTATATCTTCAGCAGGTGTTGAAAAGGCTGTATGTGTCGATGGAACAATGAAAAAGGAAGACGAACTCAACATCCTGAAAGCAAACCTTCCCAAAGAGGGCTGATAATCTGGGCATTAGGATCACATTTAAGTTCTACCAAGATAATGACCCAAAACACAAGTCGTACATTGTCAAGAGCTGGCTTTTGTATAACTGTCCCAAGGTCATTAACACACCTTCTTAATCACCCGACCTGGATCAAATAGAAAATCTGTGGGATGAACTCAAAAGAAGACTGCGTACTACAACAATTAGGTCCACAAAAGAATTAGAGAAAAGTTTCAAGGACGAATGGAGTAAGATAGGCTCCGAATGTACCTTGAAAATAATTGCTAATATGCCACAACGCCTTAGAAGTAATCAAACAGAATGGCCATGCTACCAGGTACTAAAATAATGTTTGTTTAGTTTGCAAAGTGGATTGTGTTAGTGTTTGAATGATGATGGCCGAATATTAAAGTGGCGTACTTATGCAGCATGGATGACAAAATCATATTGTTTGTTAAGTTGCATTGCTCATTCCCGTTATTGACTACCGCTATATTTCATTTAAAGCACACAAAAATGATTGTGCGATATGTTATGTTTATCTTCATTTCTAATGTAACATAAGGTCATGAAACTGCGATAATCATCGGTGGCCGAATATTAATGTGAGTCACTGTCTATTTATAAGTATCTTCTATTCAAATATACTTAACAGCATAAGTATGTGGTGTAAACTAATTTTTTTACGTTCTGGCTGTCTACAGATGTAANTTATAGGTATCATCTATTCAAATATACTTAACAGCATAAGTATGTGGTGTAAACTAATTTTTTTACGTTCTGGCTGTCTACAGATGTAAATGTATCGCAGATTTCGTCAAACTTTGCCACTTAAACTAGAACAGAGTAGATTAACATCTCGAAAAAAAATTTCAGAAATGCCAAACATTGTTTGTTGTAAATTTCCCCGACTACGATGCTCTTATATTATTCATACATAGCCTAGCAGTTTTTTTTAAAATATAATTCGCGATATAGGCTGAATTAAATGCGCAACAGTTACAGCGTCTAACTGCATAATTCAATTTCAATACTTACTTACTTTTGTGGAATTCGACCCCTTCCCTTCGTACCAACCTGGTAATAAAAATTTACATACACAGCAATAAACAAAATAAAAAATGCGACGTACTACTTGATTAAAAAAACTAATGGTTTGTAAGCGAAGAGAAAAACGCACGTCTGTTTGGTCAACAAGTTCGTATGTCACGTACGGCTGGTTTTGACCACACTAGCTCGACCAAACCAGTCGAGTAATGCCAAGGTGACATCTTAAATTCGCGTGACAAGGTGAACGGGCTGTAGGTCTGAAACCGGGCGCTTAAAGTCTTCAGGCGCACAGATTACTAAAGCTGGGTTTACAATAAAACAATAATGCATTAAGAATTATGCAGTAAGCGCTGATATGGGATACGGAAACACGTCTTCTGTATTTGCAGTTTCCAATTCATGTTTTAATTCTTAATTCCAGCCAATGGAAACAGGCAGGTCAACTTTCGTTCCTAACATAACCGCGTGTATCACAACCATATCCAAGCAGATCATACTTCAAAACCGACATTATCTATCAGAGAAGCTTAATTTTGCGAACAAATATAATCGTAAACATGTGCACACACAAGCCTTTTTAATAATTTTTATACTTACATTTCTGTAAATAACAGTTTACCACCAACAACATAGACTGCTCTGTTCTGATTGGTCGTCGCCTCATAAGTTTCATTTAAGATATAAAATATAACTATTTCTTTTAAAGCTTAAGGAAATCCCAACCACGCCCACGACCTACTAAGTACCACTGTAAACCAATACTTAAGATAACACATTCATTTCTCCTGCACACTTCTTAACGCATAATTTGACGCTTAATTTTTCTACAGTAAACCCAGCTTAAGTCGGCCACGCGCTACAACTANGGAAACATGGCGGACGTTGCTGTTGGTCGGCGGGTTTTCTTGCGGCTTCTACCGCACCCTTGCGTTCCGCATCTTCTCTATCTCCACCTCACACATTCTACCTTACCTAGGCGATTTCAATTATTTTTGTTTCTGCCTTGTACCCATAAAGTCTACATTATCGACACACACATACCAAAACTTCGTATCTTAAGAACGTTAAATTTTTTAAGAGACAATTTTTTCCGAGTTTAAAAACTTTAGAAAATTGAATATTGGAGGGTTTTTTTTTTTTTTTTTTTTTTCCTGTTTGGTAGCAAACTGATACTCGTGACTTCTTACTGGTGGCTCATTTGTGTGGTTTTTATATGCATGAAAATTACTTTTTGAATTCTGCCCGAACAAAATTATATTTTAATTAACTGGAGTTTCGGTAGTTTTGGTGTGTTGTGTCGATATAAACATCCCCCCCCCTTTTTTTTTTAATTAATGGTAAACTTGAAATAAATGAGGTTAGAACCCTTGGAAGGCTGGAGAGAATTTCTAGGGCGAGTTCACACCTCGCAGTATTACTCCGCCGATACACGCAGTTGGAAGGTACTTGGTAGTGTTTGCCGACATAAACAAGCAGCTATGAGAATCACGCCCCTTTCGCTTTCACATACTAATATAAATATTTCAGTTAAATAATTTAACTTAGAGGATTCTTTACATACAACATTAAGTGAATTAATCATCACTCTTTTATGTATGCTTTGTAAACGCAAAGTTTTTCGACCAGTTGCGACACTTCAGCACTACCAGCCACGTACTCACTCGACAACTTTGGCTACTTGGCGAGTTTTTTAACAGGAAACAAAATAAAAATATATTTCTTAGCTCGAAACATTTACGATCTTGCACATGATAATGAAATGACACAAGTAATGAGTTAAATTACTACGTCTCGCCTTACGAATTACCAAATACAGCTGGAACGATTTTCTGTCGAAATCATACCGTGAAGCGGCTAAACCAGGCGATGACTGTCACTGGCAATGTTTACATATGTTGCTAACCGTAATATAAGGTCTGATGTAAAATGTTCCTGACTAAATACAATGTTTTACAAATACCCATCAAAGTAAAGGATGTTCACGGTGAAGTAAGTCCTATTTAAATCAACCATTGAAAAAAACCACTGCCCACAAATACACGTATACAACATAATATTGTCGATTCACGGATACTTCACACTTTTCTGAAGCCCTGATAAAGTTATAATTCTACGATACTCCTCAGTTTCATGTAAACGAAGGGAAACCGAGTCTAGAATATTACATCAAAGGGACAACGCACCAAATTCCTGCGCACTCAGTGTAATGATATTTTGCATAAGAACTATTTCTTACCAGTTATTACCAACACACCTGTTTTCCCACTGATTTTTATTTACATTAATTATAAATTAAGAATTATAATTTATAAATAAAACACAAATAAACGTTATGTTTAACGACAAATAATGTGCCTTTGTGTTAAGAAAAGTATAAAACCTTTTATACTTAGGAAATAACGAAACACGTCATTCATGGGGTGATTTTACAAACGTTAGTCAAATATCCCTCAAACCTGACGTTCTGAGTGTGTAATATGTAAATGTACGAGTTATGAAGTAGGTATGTACTTTTTTTTATACACAAGCGCGCGAGTTTGCATAACATTAGCACATTAACTTTCCTATAAAACTCCAGGTTTCGCTAGGATGGAGCATGGATAAAGTGAGACGGTTCTTTGAAATGTTAATTTTACATACAGCGAAAGGATAAAATGAGAGCGAAAGTAGATCCTAAGCAGGGTTTTCAAAGAGTACTCAATGAACCGCGAAGAACCAGTAGTATAATTTTGGGAGTTCTGCGGTACTGCGCCTGCAAACTTGTTGGCAATACTTGTGTGCGGTCCCGCATAGTCTAGTGATGGGCGAAACAGAATTATTCTCTCATTCAATATTTATTCGAATAGTATCGTTTTAAATCGAATGAATCATTAGAATTCCGAATATTCTGTTTTCTACTCTATTCGTGCATTTATAAAACGATGGAATGTTAATGCTACCACCAGATCTAAAGCACTCTCTTGAAGCGAGTAAATGAATGGTGAATTTGGCTGAAGTTATGACACTTACGTTCATAAGAAATTGTAATATTTAAATTTTCGAAAGGTGATTAAAGTTTAAAATTTTCGCTATAATGTGTATTCCGAAGTAGTTGTAAACCTTGGGAACTAAGACAGAAACATGCCCTAACAGCCTGTGTAGGCTTTTTACGTTATATTCTTTCTATTCACGATATGTTCTCGTTTCAATATTAATAAATATTCTCGTATATTTTGAAGAGTTAAAAGCAGACTGCGATTTAGAAAATGTTACAAAACTGAAAACAATTACTATAATTTATTTTCAGAAACAGAATTTTTGTAGTAAGATAGCTGCTATTCACTTCCTCGTCATTCATTTAGACAAGAATGGAACATTCACTTTGTGGAGATATATAAACAGAAAATGAACAGTGGCATGAGTGAAACGAATGATTTTTCATTTAACAAAGTGAATGTTTGGTGGAATTTCGTTTCACTTAAAAGTACAATATTCTATAAACTGTGTTTAAAGACAGAATGCAAAAAGACAATTTGAAATCTTTATACAAAAATAGCAAACAGATAAATAACAATTACGGTTTACCTTAAAAAATGTACGTAAATATTGTAATGCACTTGGTACCATCCACTGCCGAGAAGGAAAACTTCAAAACGAAATGATTCATTCGTACACCGCAAACAAAAATTGTATATTCGATTTTACTGCAGCGATCGAATATTCAAATTGCTTTCATTCTATTTAGCCCATCACTAACTCAATATCTGCTCCAGCACGGAAGCTGTCTGGTCTCGGCCGGAGCAAAGTCATTAACGACGTCGCGGCAAATTGAAGGGCGTTGGGACGGGGCATAGAGAAGCGGCCCGTGGCCTGGGTGACGTCACCCAGTGACATCTCCGAACCGAGTTATCGACCAAATAAACTAGACAACAAGACGAGACGTGCACGCATGTCCATAGACTACCACAGGGACGTTACGCAAGGCAGGAGTTGAAACACGCTCCAGAGATTTTATATATTTCCAGTACATTTAGGCCTCGTACTTTTCTGATATGCCATCAAATAGAAGTCAAATCAAGTGTATGCACAATGTAGAAAAAAAAAATTTTACGCGATTTTAAACGTTACGTCTTGTGCCAAACAGATTTCAGAATGATACAAAAAAATGTGAAATGTCTTGAGCGCGGTGAAGTTGAAAGTAGGAAAAGATGGAGCAGCGGCGGAATGTAAGGCGAAGGTAAACGGGAAAGACTGGAGAAAACCCGGCGCCAACGGTAACGTTCGTCACGTTTCCCACGTGCGAAAACCAGGGTAACCCCGCCGGGAATCGAACCCAGCTCGCCTTAGTGAGACACAAGTAGTCTGACTAGACTACAGCCCCGCGGTCCCGCACGTTTTGAGAAATGCCACTATAACAGCCCACACTGACTGGCATGCGCCTAATTAAGTTGGTAACTACGAAGGATAAGTAGTTCCATGTCTTAACGTTGAATAAAAATGGTTAGGAAAACATTTCTGAATACTGAAATTATTTATTTTGCTTTCTGTATTTTAATGCATAAAAGTTAGCAAATTTATAAAATAAGTAATTTTCTAGTAAATTCCAAATTTTATTTGATCGACGCATTAATAAAGTTATCAGACCCAAGTTAATGTTAATTTTACATGCGGTGGAAGGATACACAATATGCATACAAGTAGATCTTAGGCAGGGCTTCAGAAAGTACTTGGTTTACCGTGAACAGCCTATAGGCATTAATATAGAGAACATTGTGTGTCACATGACTTGTAAAACATTTTAGAAGTACATTTAACAATCCGCCTAAAAAAATAGAATTACTTTCATCGCGGTCAAACTGTAGCCATAAGGCGTGTATTCTGCATGAGATACAGTGAGAATTACGAGAGAGGGGAGAGGGGGCGTTGGGGAGAAAGCGAGGCTTCGATTGTGCACTTGACTTCCGCCGGTTACGATCCATAGCAGCACTGTCTGCAGGAATCAATACCGGCCAAGGAACGTGTAATAAACCATCTGGCGACGCTCTTCCCTACAGCAGCGTTTGTTCCCATTCAAGACGCACTTCTCTCTCGAGTGCTTGCCTTACCACTTGCCTATACTGTTCAAACTGTGCATTTAAGGTGATTCGTGCATGCTACTTTTAAACAGCACATCTCTTTTACAGGGTGAGTATAAAAGAATACCCCAACTTTGAAAGTCTATAATATCAAAACCAAACCTACAAACCTTGATTGACCAATCAAATGAACCGTGTAACTGTGAAGTTTGTTTACCATACATTCATAAATGTTCAATGTGACCACCAGGAGGCCCGAACGACATCAACGGATTCAACAAACGTTCGTTCACTGTCCGAGAAAATCACTCCATGAGGTCAGGAGCCTCCACATGAAACCACCGAACACAAGCGCACTTCCCCCTAAGTGAACGTGTTTTGCGCTGTATCCAAATACATTGTTTACGGCCCTTTCTTTTTTCACAGGCCCACTGTTACTGGAATACCTTATTTGGATATGCTTACAGAGTGGCTGTTTATTCAGTTAGAAGAGGCGGCGGGGGACTTCATTTTCCAGCAGGATGGTGCGCCACTTCATTGGCACCTAGCTGTTCGCGGATACCCGAACGAGACGTTGCCGCAACGCTGGATTGGTCGAGGAGCAGCTGGTGACCAG
>NQII01000804.1:50932-125663 GCA_002778355.1 Clitarchus hookeri
CCGTACGCACGCCGGACCGTGCACATGTACCGATCGACGGAGCAAGATTGCCCGCACATTATAAATACATTGTTTTATAACGTTCGCCTTATCGCTTCCGGTGGCGCATAATCGAGTTTGAGATACATTTCGGCGCAATTTGCAGCACTTTTATTCTTTCGCGCGCCATTGCTCCGAAACTTTAGTGCCACGGACGCGAGTGATAGCTCATTCGAAAGGACTTGAAAGAGCCCTCCTTTTAACGCAACAACCACTAATCTACTATGAACATTTTCGAAGCAGCTGCGCTTTGAACTCGTGAAACAGCGTCATGCCGCGAAAGAAGGGCAAGGATCCAAGTCGAAATCTGCTACAAAACCGACAACCGCCAATAACTTCGGCAGAACGAGGCTCCATGTATAGAGAGAAGAAAAAATTAAGAGAATCGGATTACCAGGAAGAAGTTACGGGGCTCCAAATACTAGCGTGCAGAACGAAAGCGCCGCTTCTCCGCAGCCGGGTCCCTTGGAGTGCCACAAAAACGACCGAGGATGTCAGATATGTATTTGCGAAATCGAGACGAAGCTGACGATACCACTTCATGACCCGTCCCCGGTCGCAATAGACCCCAACCACATGCCCTTCAATGCTGATACTAAAGCAACCAGCAGCGTCGTCGCGCTACTCTGGCACAGACAAACAATTCGCCAAGTTATTTCTAAACAATTCCTTCGGACATGTGTGCGGTGTGTGCGATCGCCTCTGGCAGAAGGATATATCGAACTTTGTGTTAATTCATTATCCAATACCCTAGCAAGACCGACATGTAATCCATGTTCGGTAGGTGCCACAAACGGCGATCTACTAAGGGTAAGTTTTTCCTATGGGGGTACATAAAGGATCAAGTGTTTCGTCCACCATTGCCGGCTAACATTGACGACCTCAAAACGAGAATTACGGACGCCTCAAAACCGTTAACACCGGACATGCTGACAAGAGTGTAGAACGAGTTTGATTATCGCGTAGATGTCGTTCGGGCCGCTCGTGGTGGTCACATTGAACATTTATGAATGTATGGTAAACAAACTTCACAGTTCCACGGTTCATTTGATTAGTCAACCAAGGTTGTAGGTTGTTTGGTTTTGATATTATAGACCTTCAAAGTTGGGGTCTTCTTTTATACTCAGCCTGTATTGCTGCATTTGAAGTTGTATGATGTATAATTAATAAAGTTTAAAATTTATTATTCTAAATTATCCTGAAGAGAATTTCCAATATTTTGTTCACTGCATATTTCGAAGTGTAGAAATTAAATTATTTGTTTATTATAAATAAAAGGTTAAATGCTGGTAATGGTTCTATACAAAACTTAATTTCAAAACTATTTCCTCACATTGGTTACACATTAAATTTTGTGCATTTCTGCCTAAAAGAAACTACTTATTTAATGTATTGCACTGTTAAACACATTCATAATAAATTGGCCAACCTATGAAACGACATTTTCACTTTCATTGGTTTTTTTTTGGTTATGATGCAACACAAAACACGTGCTCCGTAATGCATGGGTGTTACGCCAGCGTGGGTGGACTTCTTAAGTATCCACGACTGTCTTATGACGGTACCTGTAATTGAGCTGCACACTGCCCCTGTCCTACTCTATAGGATGTACACGGCAAAGTGAGCACTTTTGAGGCACTAGTTACTTTTTATCAGCCATTTTTTATCCTTGCACTTCTTTTTACGATAAATATTGCCATGAAAGTAGTAAACATGGTGTGTATATTCCACCGCACTAGGAAGTTAACGTCTAAAGCTACAATAAAATATAATTATTGACTATTATTCCAAATGAGAGGGCTTCAAAAAAGTGCTCTTTATCGTAAAGAGCCTATTAGCAGGCAGTTCAGTGCTTCAGCAATGTCTCTTAAAAATACAGTAAGATATCTTCAAACTGTGATCGTTTTCATCGCGCAGAAATGGCCTTGAAACTAATCCACACATTTTACCCTGATCAGAAAATTTCCCAGCATCGGAGTCAGGTTCAAGAATTATAAATACATTTTTATTCCTAAGGGAGCGTATTATCATTCTCGCTGCGCTTAGATCCTGCGATTCACTAATGCAGACGCTTAACACACGAAACAAAAAGATACGCTTGCCCGAAGACGCACCAGAATTACCATCTCTGCATGAAGTGCACAGTTAGTGTGTCTGGGATTCCAACCCACTGTCTCTTTCGCGACGGAGATAACTCACACACGCTCCATTTTGTTATTATTTTTATATTACACTAAGCGGTGTTTTGTCTGTTTCTTCGCACCCGAATGAATTTTTATCCATGACGACTGCCCACTTTGTTATGTTGGGCTGTTGCGAACATCTGATGAATCAATACGGGCTACATTCCAACGTTATAGGAACATCATGTTCTGGCGCGCAATCAAAAATAAGACTGGAGAAGGAAATGTGTGTTGAGAACAGAAAACCTAGGAACATGGAAGTCTCAGTAACGAAAGCTGCTTGCAACGAATTCAGTACTTTTATAGCCACGTGTCGAACAACACAACATAACTAAGAAATGAAATTTGTAAAACAGTTAGCAAAATGCAATACTTTTCAATTTAAAGTGTTAAAAAACTTGCCATTAAAATTATTTTCCTTTTTGTCATCGAACATTGCAAACGCGAAACATTTTGCGATTATTTCATTACCGTAAATTGAATGAGCAATTACTTTATGGCCACTCCCAGTTTATTTTCATGGTAAACAACTTTTTCCGGAACTTACAGATCAGCCATTAAGTTATATCTTCACACATTTTCGAATAAAGTGGTCCAAAATTTTCTCCCCACGTAAGCTCAAAAAGTGAATCAGTCAGGCAAAAAAAACGTGTAAGATAATTCTACTAGTCAATGTCGGAAGTACGATCCGGCAATATTTTTTATAAAGTTCCTCCCGCCAATAATGCGACAGCTGTCGAACTCACCGATATGCCTGTGCAACACTCCTACGGGATGAAGTGACATCGATTACCACTTTCTAATAAGCACCGACAGAATAACATGCAGTTTACATCGCGTGACGAGAATGGTTATGATCAGCACGTACATTTCTTTAGCACAGCATCGGTGTAAACTGCATGTAGACTACTAGACGGTGGCGTGAGCTCTACCAGTGCGCCAATTGCAGGGGGCGGTGCAAAGTGATCGACGGATAAGGGAGTGAACGAGCCCCGGGGTGTGGGCCAGCAGACAGTGGACTCGCTCCGGGCTGCTTGCTTGTCCAACGACCTTTCAAGGTGTTCAGCTTTCCCCGGTCGCCGCAGCCTTCCCACATAAGTACACCTCTCTCTACCGGGTCTATGGTCGGCGAGCCCTAGGGTACAGCTCACCACACACAACACAACCCACACTGCAATACCCCATCCTACCACACCCCACACTGCAATATCACAATATCACACCCCATACTGCAACACCCTACCCTACCCCACCCTGCAATACCCTATTCTACCCTACACTGCAATACCACACCCTACCCCANACCCCACTCCACACTGCAATACCCCACCCTACTCCACCCCATCCTGCCCCACTCCACACTGCAATACCTCATCCTACCCACATCCTACACTGCAATACCCCATCTTACCCCACCCCACACTGCAATACCACATCCTACTCCACCCCACATTGAAATACCCCAACCTACCCCATTCCACACTGTAAAGGACTGTCACTTTTTTGCCGCATTCCATTAAGTCACTGATGGTCCACCAGTATTCACCTGCAGTAACTCAACAGTCTGCAATTGCAGTAAATAATTTAGTTTGACGGTATGTTGAAATCAAAACGTTCAGCAGCAATATTTTATTAAAATTTAACAAAATGGATTAAACTGGGAACTTTCTTTAAGTTTCTTCTTAAAACTGAGTCAACCATTAAACAGATAAAAAAAACTTCTCGTTTTCAAAGCTCCATTGACTCCTGCCTTCTATGTTCTTCCTAAAATACATAAGCCAAACATTCATCTTCGACATATAGTAAGTGTCACCAAGTCATCTTCTGGCAAAATACCTAAACAAGTTCCTACAACCATCATTACCCACCAGTCTCCCATATGCATAACTCTGCNCTGGCAAAATACCTAAACAAGTTCCTACAACCATCATTACCCACCAGTCTCCCATATGCATAACTCTGCTAACTTTGTGCAGATATTGGAGAATATTCAGCTACAACTTGAAGACATCCTGGACAACTTTGTTATTGTCTCTCCCTTCACACAGTTCCAATCACAGACGCTATTAACGTTATGCTTGAGCAGCTTGGAGAAGAACTTATGAAGCTCACATATCACTTTCTTCTCGTACCATAAGGAGAAGGGTATGTGCAAAATTAAGGCACCGATATGGGCTCACTCCCTTTCTCCTTTACTGACCAACATATTCATGGCCAAATGTGCAGAAAGGGCTATTCATGCCAGTTCCTCCTGACGACGGCAGCTGCAATGCCTGCCGAAACAGTGGACAAGAAATCCTGGACGCTGCGTAAACTCACAAGCACAGTAGGTGACAACGGCAGCGAAAGCCTGCAATCTATTTAACATAAATTCTCTTTTAAGGTTAGCACTGAACTGTTTAATATACATAATTTCCATACTGACTATTTTATAGTTAACAGTGTTGCCTCCTGCATTTTTGTTAATAGATTTAGAGAACAAACGACTAAAACAACCCGCCAATATTTTTCTCTTCACTGGCGAGCTGTACTGTTATAGTCCAATCACGATTTCTTCGGATGTTTTTGAAACAAACCTTTGAAAAATCGTGCTAGTTGTAACATGTTAACCTTTTTTTTAAAATAAATTTTATAACACAAATGTATAACACTGTGATTAACTGTAAAGAATAATATTTTTTGATAAATGAAACTTTAACTTCATATCTTCTATAACTTGTAATATTTATTTCGTATTCAATACGAATTAAAAGCAGTGAGAGCAGCGATGTGTTGGCGACGGCTAGTAAGAAATAGTTCACAGTTAAAATATTATTTCAAACAATTTTTTGGTATGCTAAATGTTAGGTGTAAATAATACGTTACCTTTTGAGATATTAAAACTTTTGCGCAGCACTGATGAAAACATAGTTAAAAATATCAGCGCAAATTACAGTGCGTAGGGCATGAAATTTTAGCTAATTTCATACTTCTAACAGCAAAACATAATGATTTTTGAATTTGTATAGTACAACTGAAATAATATTTTAATATTTAAATACTTATTATAATATATTTAGATGCGATGGCGGGACGGTTACAAATCCGAAGTTGGTAGAAGTGCGACGGCACGACGATGACATGGCGTGTTGCTCTTGGCTGAAAGAAGTGTTAATTTTTCTTCCTGCAAAATATAGTTAAAATTACCACATCAAGTTTGTACACGTTGTGTTTTTCCAAGGCAGGAATAAATATACTGTAACGTGTGTCGCGACCGACGCTTTGTCAGTGTGTGCGTTATTGCAAAAATATTGGACGTGCGCAGTTTATACGTTTTAACCATAAACCGTTTTATAACGAAATTTATTATTTGAGAGTCACGTCTGTTTATCTATTACAACTATAACTTCGCCCTAGGTGTTTGAAACACAATTGTGTAACTTGTATACGTTTCTATGATTTCAATGTTTGCCACAATCCCAACACATTATTAAGCCCAACCATAAAATTTTAAATACATAAATAAACCTAGTAAAAACAAAGTACCTGCGCATATAAATATGACCGGAATAAAAGTTACAGTAGGTATATTTGTGTGCATGTTTACCACTATTTTTTTAATTTGTCGCTGCCACATACGAAAAATAAGCGATACGAGTTCCGTGCTTGAATTTACTATCTATTTCGTTGGGCAGGTTGCTCCTTCGTTTTAATATTTATTCCAACTGAGGCCATTATTTTAAGGAAATAACCCAAAACATATCAATAACAAGAGGTAAATACAGTTCTTTAACAGTGGCCTAAATATGATTATAGGCCTAAATTGTGAACATTCGTTCGTAATGGTTTTTTTAATATAATTGGATTCTTTGAACAGCTGAAAACAGTAAACAAGGCATTTTACAGTTAAAACGTTTAAAACGCACGGCAGTGTTTATGTATACATGTAGCGGAAGGATACGTAATCTTTAACCAAAAGTAGAACTTTAGCAGGGCTTTAGAAAAGTGTGAAGTAAGCGTGAATGGCCTATAGCAATCAGCGCGCGGAAACTAATCTCAACAAACACCGGTGCTCATCAACAGTAGTCACTTGGGTTAGCATTGCACCAATTAAGAGTCAAGTTTGCATCACACATTTAAAATACAGACTTTACGACCTCCACTCGGATGCAAACCTAGGTACTTCATGGTCACCAGTTTTACTTATAAAGATCACATCAATGTGCCGGGATTCTTCGAGAATTGAATGAAAATTAAATCAAGACAGGTGGTGCAAAGTTGCCATGGCTGATACAAAGCTATAGTCCATTCACTGTTACTTCCAACTTTTCTGAAGCCCTGCCAAAGTTCTATTATTAGACTATTTCTCCACCTCATCCAAACCAAGCTTAACTAAGTGTAGAAAGTCACACCAAAGGGCCAACACAGAGCATTCGTACGGACTCCGTTTAATAATATTTTGCACGGAAACTATTTCTTGCTAGGCATTACCAACAGACCTATTTTCTCTCTGGTTGTATTAATTATAAATGAAATATTGGAATTTATAGGCAAAATAAAAGTAAAATTTCAATTTAACCAAACATAAGATAATTTTATGTTAGCACAAGTAGAAAACACTTGTAATGCATGTCATATTTAGGAAACAGCCAAACACGTTATACGTAGGGTGATATTTCAAAGGTTTGATTTAAAAAGTTTGAAGATACTTCGAATAGATTATATCCCAATTGACTGCATTGTAACAACGGTTGGCAGCAGTGAAATCTGCTAGTATCGGGACGCAACCTTTATAAGGAAGGAGCCGGCTGTCGTGAGTCATGCCGGCACAGCGACTCTGCCTTCTCGTTAAACGAGCAGGCAGACACTTTGCGACCACGCCAACAAGACACTTCCCGGACGGAGAAACCTTACAAGGTGTGGCACCTTCAGAACGATACTACTTTAAAAATTAGCACTTAGTTGACACGCACATAGACACAGAGAAAGAAAGTGATAAAGATAATAGAAAGAGAGGGAGAAAGCAAGAAATAAAGAATTAAATAAAAAGAGATAAAGAGAAAAAGAAAGAAAAAAATAGAAAGAGAAAAAGAGAGAGAAAGAGAAAAAGAGGAAACCGAGAGAAGAGAAAGGAAAAGAGATAGAGAAAAATGTGAGAAAGAAAGAAAGGACGGGAAAGAAAGAGGAAGTGAAATAATGAGGAGGAAAGCGAAAGAGAGAGAGAGATAAAGGAAAAAAGAAAAAAGAGAAAGGCAATCTTAAAATGTTTAGCAAGTATAAGAAATAATTTTAGACTAATGCTTAAAGCGCTACTTCCAAAACAAAAGCCACAGATGCACCACCGCAGTAAAAAAAATACTTATAAAACACTATAAAACAGGAGAGTGTACAAACGAGTTGGCAGGCAAAAAGAAATGTATATACAGTAGACTCCCTCTCGTTCCGCCACCACGGGACCGGACCCTCGGCCGGACTAACCGACTAATGACATACTCACCCAAAACAAGCCGTTGTCTTCCTTGTATCATCTTCTTCATGATTACGATTAACTCGAGGATGATGGTAAATACATACCTAAATACACATACATATGGGTATAGGGCACAGACTAAAAAATTACATACTAAAAAAAATTACACATTTATTATTTGACTACCATTAATAATAAAAAGATGTACATACATAGGTACAACTTAGAAAAAAACAGTAATCCTTTCTGCATGTTTTTGTTTAATGTTTTCTTAAACGCTAAATCACGCCATTTCTTAATAAGCTGCTTAATGTCTGCTGATCGATGTATCTTGCAGCCAATTCCAGTGCAGCTCTTCCTTCAGCGTGGCTCAATTTCCCCTCATAATTTCTCTCTTCTTCATCTTCTTCTTCCTCCTCTCCATCTTCTTTACGAATGACAGCTTGAACGATTTCACCGTCACTTAGGCTTTCATTTTGAAGCTCCTCATCTTCACCAGCAATCCATGCCACAACGTCTTGTTCTTCGAGATCATCAGAGTGAGGCAGGAATTGTAAATCTTTTAACAAAGATGAGTTGTCTTCTGATTCATAAACCTGAAGATTCGGCTCATTTGCTTTTGGATTGTCCTCTTTATTCTTTCAAGCGATTTGTTCTACATTTGGCCATGCTTTTCTCCAAAACTTTGTAAAAGTAGTAGATGGAATTTCTTCGTATACCTTAGCCACCATATAGATCACGTCTTTCATGTTTATGGCCTTCAAGGCTTGGATAAGACATGTGATGCTTTCGTTGTCCATTTTACCTTTGCTGTCCATTTTACCGAGAATTTCCGAAAGAAGCTTTCTGTGGTACCTCCTCTTCAGACACTCGATGACCCCTTGGTCCATTGGTTGATTAAAACTTGTGACGTTAGGTGGTAAAAATAAGAGTTTTACATCACTAGAACCTTCACATTCAATTTCTTGTGGGTGGATAGGCGCATTGTCGAGCAGTAGAAGAGCATTAGGTGGCAACTTCAAACTCGCCAAATGGCGTTTCACTTTAGGAACAAATTCGCTTATGAACCACTCCTTGAACAGATTCGTGTCCATCCAAGCTGATTTTTGTGCCTTGTAGTACACCGGAAGAGAAGACATGTTTAAATTCTTAAAAGCTCTGGGCTTTGCCGATTTTCCAACAACAAACAGAAGCAGCTTGTGGGACCCTGAGCCCTTTGAACACAAAGCTACGGTGATTCTCTCCTTACTGGCTTTAAATCAAGGGACTGAAGTTTCCTTACATGTAGCAAATGTTTTCTTCGGCCAAAGTTTAAAATTTAAACCTGTTTCGTCGATATTATAAACTTGTCCTGGAGTTAGATTTTCGCTGTAAATAATGTCATTCAGTTTTTTTGTAAAGCCACTAGCAGATGATGTGTCCGCCGACAATTTTTCTCCACAAACGCCAAGGATATGTACTCCATGTCGTTTCTTCCAACGCGTTAGCCAACCATCACTTGCAGAGAATGTATCCCCTTCTTCTAGTTTTTAATGTAGGATTGTTGCCTTTTCTTTCAAAATCGGCCCATTTATCGGAGTGCCTCTTCTGCGTTCCTGCATTAACCATAGCCACAGGGCAGCGTCTACAAATTCGTACTTTGGTTTCTTTAAAGTACTAACGCGTTGAAAGCACTTTTTCTGTTTCAATTCGAGTACAGAAATCCTGTATGGATTTTCTGTTTCGGTGCCAGTCATTAACCGTACGCTTGCCTAAATTGAAAACTCGACAGATACTTTGGACCGATTAACCCTTATCTAGACTTTGTTACATTGAAACAAATGAATGTTTACGTTTAGCACTCATATTTCTAACAGTTTACACTACACACATGTATCCGAGGCCGGACGAGAGGGAGTCTACTGTATAATGCATGGTTACGAATGACACAATAGCAGAAATACACGTGCTTGTATCCGGCATTTGGCTTAGACAATACAGTTGTAACTAATTTAGGTAGGTTTCCTAACCTGACAGATTTCCCTCGCACGCGCTTAGTTATACGTATGCAAGTACGTGTGTATAGAGTATTTTACAATTTCGTGGAAGCCAATAGCGCAAAACTAAGAATGGGCAAACCAACAGGATTGTTTTTTACTAACTACGATGAGACAAAATATGTACCAAAGTAATGATTTCTGTAGAGAAAATTTTGACGCAGTAAATGTTTTCTGGGATCAAACTTTTTAATACGATGCCTAAATATTTGGAGAAAAAAATGGTCTAAATTTTAACAGTTTACAGCAAAATTAAGATATTACCTTCAACCTTAAAAGTGTGTATGTGTACATTACAGATTTGTTATTATTGTATTGTATAGTTCATTTTAAATTTAGAAACATTGCATCTGTGGTCATATTCTGATATTGCGGTGACGTGTATTGTGTTTATCATATCGGTACCTTACATATATGTGGTAAATGTACACACTTAATTTTTTTTTATCACAGAAAATATTAACTGTTTTGAATTATTATTTATCTTTGGCAGTTATTGTAAATTGCGTATCATTGGTAACTAGTGTATATTATTTATTATTTCAAGTATGTTCTTGAAGTGTGTGTACATTTTTATCCGCTTTAAAATGTGTACATTTGACATGTCTTGTATCCCGGAACTGCTGATGCTCATCAAGGGGACCAACAGAAAGTAATAAATAAAATAAAAATTAATAAACACGTTGTCGCGGTGGAAGATACTACGCAAGTGAACGCCCCAGGATTGCAAAATAGTTTCTTCCAAAGTTGAAAAAAATTGATTTTATTTTATTTTTATGTTGGCTTACAAAAAATTGTATAAATAATTTGACGTGTTTGTGGTTATTCTTCGTCCCTCAGCCTATCAAAGGGCGGATGATAGAAATTCATGCCGGTTACGCCGAACAGACGGCGGAAAACTGTAACGGCCGATCAGAAACAGTCCTCGTTTTCCGCAAGAGCCGAAATTTGTGTTCGCGGTAACAGCAGACTTCACCGATATTTCCCAGAAGTCAATTGGTTGGCAAACTTTATACCAGCAATTACTCTGATAATCAACGTGTATTGATATGATTGTACAACATAGTTCAACAGGGTTGCCACCTTTTTTCATGAGAAAATTCCCTTTCCCCGATTTGCAGACGAATATAATCTTTTTGCCCTGACCTTTTGCTACCATTTTTTTTTTCTGTAAAGATTGATGCCTTTGCATTGTAACACTTCTACGCCAAAATACTTCTCTAATCTAACAAAATTGCTCCCTACATAAACTGCAAAAAAAAAAAAAAAAAAAAGCCCATGCATTTTGTTTACTATCATCAAAACTATTTTATACAATTCTGGTAACGGCGCACGAGTGATGATAAAACTGCCAGATATAACATGCATATCACAGAATTCCCCGACATTTAGCTAAATTGTTCGAAATTCCCAAACATTTATCTGATTTGCATGACAGTTTTTAAAGTCCCTGGCATTTCCCTGTTTTCCATGTGAATGGCAAACATGTTCAATGTAAGTATTTCTAATTAAATACGCAGTGATAAAAGTAAATTTTATTCAACATTTTGAACCGATAGGTAGCCCTAAATTGAAAAGAATTTTTGAAAGTATGAAATAAAATTACAGTCTATTGAAAAAATTTCGTAAAAATTCTTACCACAATGGAATTAATAAAATAGGGTAGAAACACGACAGCATCTATTTGCTGTCCTTAATTTATTTTGGAATCTTGGTATAAGAAATAAGGAACGAAACAGCGTGGTCGTAAACAGTGTGACGGTTTCTGCTGGCACATGCAAATAGGACTCCGTCTCTGTTTCCTCAGGAAGATGTTCGATTTTCACGGAATAGAAACCCCCACCCGTTAGTGTGTCACCAAAGGGTATCATAAAACTTAGTCTGGGTTTGCACAGTAAAAAAAAATGCAGTTGAAAAAATATTTTTTCCCCCTTTTCTGAAATACAAAAATATAACTTTCCTATATAGGATTACAAAACCTATTCAAAAGTTTTAAAAAAATTCAATGAATTTAATTTTCCCACAAAGACATTTTAATTTTTATATATAGTATGTTTTATAAAAAAATAATTAAAAATGAAGATTACATATCTTTTAATAATGATGCAGAGTAAACCAGCCCCACCCTCCCTTTTTTAAAACAGACGAACAACCGTTCCTTCCCTAATAAATTCCCTCGCCTGTCTCCCCGAACAGGGGAGAACCCAAGACTTTTAAACAAATTTGTCGTCTTCTGGAACAACTTCCGACGTTCGCGGAGCAGAAACGCCCTCTGGTGGCGGCGTCATGGCTAGCCTGCATCACACCATAGAGACGCGCAGGGGAGGGGCAGCAGGCGAAGCTTCGAAGCAGCACACTAGCGCGCTGCGCACCATATGCTGTTCAGCACTCATATGCAGGCAGCGAGATGGTCAGTTGAGCGGGTCCCATCGCACCAAAAGTAAGCCACGTCCACGACCATCATGTAGAAAACAGCAATCCAAGGCGAGGTAAACTAAGGCGAATTTTTGATGTGCATAGACCATCACAACAGCCTGCAACCTAGTGGTAACGCTGAAAAATTTGCTTACATGTGAACAACCTGTAGACTAAAGATGTGGTAGACCGATTCTTCGTCTTCTGCGCATGTACCCAACACTGACCTACCCCAAACCAACAACTAAGTCACATAGTAAACATTAAAAAAAGGGTTCGTTTATATCTTAATTTTCAAAGACAAGCAATCTTATATGAAAAATCTTATATGAAAAAAATACCTTTGCCAATTTAACTTTAATTCAATTGCATTAAAAAATAGTTTATAGGAGGTATACAAACATCTCAGAACACTTGCTTACATAAACAGTATTGTACTTTAAATCTTGTCCACGTCGTTTACGATAGTCATGTTGGTAGTAAAACAGTTCACTGTTGGGACATGGTGTTTGGTTCTGCACAGTCAGCGATATAGCTCTACTCCACATCCACTCTACTGAACAACCATAGGTTATGTCTGCTCTATATGTGCTCTATCTGTTTGGCATGATCTGCCTAACCCATTCAGACCTAGTGTAAACAATTGTTTGCATTATGTATGTGTAAGGAAGGTAGCTTGTGTTCTGTATTATACACTGCGAATCTCAATGACCAACGATCTTACCTGCAAAATGTTATGTCGACTTTAGTACAGTACACGTTATAAAATTTGTTTGCAACACCTGAAACTGTAAATTTATGTGGGTATAAAAGGGCTAAATGAGAGTCAAAGCTTGACAGCAGTGTGTAAACGGAAAAGCGACTGCGGCGGGGTCAAAATGCGCATGCGCGGGAAGTGCAGCGAGCAGCCAGCGCGACCAATTGGCGGCCGCAGGAAGCCAGACGAGTAGCAAATTATCTGCGACTAATGGCGGCCAGGGAAGCCGAGCAGTGCGCCACTTAATTAACGACTCCTGCCTAGAACGACACCAGCCGACTTTCAGAGCTAACAATCCACCATAGAAACGCTTTCAGTTTATCGTATAATTATACACCGACTTATACATACACACCTGCAGACTCTCTCGCGGTACAATGACCGAACAGGAAAACTTGCTGGTTTGGAAAAAGTGAGAATTTGGTATAGGGAAATACTTGTAAATGAATTTCTGTTT
Organism: Clitarchus hookeri; assembly: GCA_002778355.1. Classification (NCBI taxonomy): domain Eukaryota; kingdom Metazoa; phylum Arthropoda; class Insecta; order Phasmatodea; family Phasmatidae; genus Clitarchus; species Clitarchus hookeri. Next base: position 64,269 of record NQII01000804.1, read on the forward strand.
TTGAAGCTAATTTTGAAGATATAACTTGAAACAAAAACCTATGTGTGAGAAATTATACTCTCAAGCTCTGTATAAAGGCAAATTCTAACCATTTGTTTTTCAGTAATTTTTTATTTCATTATTCAGTTTTCTGATCTTTCCAGAAAACAGGCTGTACAATAATGTTACAAAAGGCTTCGATAGCAAAGATGCATGTATGTTTATGTCTTAAAGTTCTTCGTGGCATATTATATATCTTTAACAGGAACACCAAAAGATCGAATTTCATTAGCATGTAAGTAGTTAGAAATAGGGTATTGTAAGGCAGGGGCATGTGGCAGGGGCGTGGGGCAGGGAACGGACGTCGGCCGTCTTGGATGACATCATTTTTTTCCCGTTTTCCCTCGAAATTTCCCCTTTTTTCTCACAAAAAACGGCCAAATTTGCCAGAATTTCCCTCATAAAAACATGTCATGCACAACCAGCTGAAATTGCTCATGGCCCCACAATACTGATGACACTCATTTTTGAGCAATGAGGGATTGAGGGGTTGAAGGATTAGCCTGACATGCTATGCGAGGCTCTCGAAAGGGTCTCTTCTCTGACTGGCTATGCGAGGCTCTCGAAAGGTCTCGTCACTGACAAGCTAGTACCATTCATCTTAGCTGATGAATGTTCGTGTTCATTGCCCCCCCTCCATCTAGCAACTTGTCTTATCACGCTTTATCATTCCACTTTGGTTTTCTCATTCCTTTTAGCATCCTTTCACCTAACGCCCTGAAGGTTCAAGCTCCTACACTCCTACCAGATGTCGATACTTAATGCTCTAGCATTACTACCGAACGTCCCTACTTCATACTCTTACAGTCCTTCCCACCAGGTGGTCCTACTTCACATTCTCGCATTCCTGGCCAAAGACCATAATATAGACATCACTCCCGACAACGAAAATTACCACAGGGTCATCTATGCCCTATGCGTACTTATAAGCATAGTTGACCGTAAGTGCCGACCTGTTTAAGATACAGTCGTCTAATTAATAACATACACATCACTGCCGACATCTCCAAAGGGGCACGTCTCTTATTGGCGATGCAAGGCTCACGAAAAATTGCCCACTCCCTACTAGTCCCTGCCACTACGTCCCTGACTGCGAGGCCCCCTACTTCACACACACACACACACACACACACACACACACACACACCACTTACCTACACCTCGCAGCATTGCCCTTCGCACACAGTGGTTCGCACACAAACTATAAATGACGACTAAACCCGGCTAAAAAATCTAATATTTAAAAAAAATTTCTCAGCCAGAGCCCGGCGGACTGGACACATTATTATTCAGAAACATTCTCGACTAGTGCCCGACAAACGAGAACGCACTACCGGTCCTTACACCAGTCATGATCAATTTACAGGTTGCGTGGAGAAATAGAAAACTTCTCACGCCTGCGACAAGGAAAGCTCTCTCGTCGAGAGGTCATAGTGAAAATTTTTTGAGATTATGTTAGAGTAGCTAGAAAGGTTTATAGTCTACCATAACTTATGGAAAGATTAAATCACTTACAGCACACGGCAAAGATACCGAGCTGGCATATCTACCTAAAGAATTCCTTCTCGCATATACACGACATTAAATCAAATCCGTCGACAAACACCTATCTGTCTAACTGCAACAGGACGAACAGGTTCTCGACTGTTCTCCCACGCCTACAATGTTTTCCAGATAGTGCTACCATTACAGAAACACCACATACCAGGAGCTGGTGTAACACATCGGGAGCGAGCAGCAACAAAAGAAAAACCAGGCACCACCAACACTGAAAGATGAACGAGTGTAAAGAAGTTGAGACGTTGCATTGCGTACTTCGCAGGCTAGATGGCGATCGAGCTGTTAAGGTAATATATTTCAGTCCAGTAACCATGCTACCATTTGTACCACAGCCAGCAGTCGTCCACTGAGGCAACCCCAGACGAGCAATACAAATGAACATAACATGGTGTGCAAACAGTATACAAGCGAGCATCACGTAAAATGAACGTAATTCCGTTGTCTAGCATGGTGGTGGAAAGCAGACTTTTACTACCACAATTATCTACTTCTACTACTACAATATGAAGACTGAATCAATGGTTGAAGACTTGTCATCTGTAACACCGTCGATATCGTCAACAGGAAGGTGCCCTGAAGAGCTGCTACAGACATTACAGCATCATCTTCACTACTACGATCGTGTACGCTGCTACAATATGAAGAAGGGAACAATGGTTGAAGACTTACCAACTGTAACATGGTCAACAGCAAGGGACCCTGAAGAGTTGATACAATCATTACGATATCGATGTGACTATTGTGAAAATTCTTTTAGTAAAAGTTGTAATGCACACCGGCATGAAAGTGCACATTGCATGTTCAGCCCAGCATACAAAGGGTTTCACTGTGATGATGTGTTTACCTGCAGTGATAATCTGTATAGACATAACAAGAAATGCAGAGATCATGTTTGTAGTTCATCGGGAAGGAAGAGAGTATATGTATTGCGGCAAGATATTCAGAAATCGTACCACAGCCAAAGGTCATGAAGATAGCAACTGCAAATATGCCACCATCTACAAGACCTACCCATGCATAAACTGCTGTGCGGTATATGCGAATAAGAGTGGTTTTAATGCTCACAGCAGGAATTGTTTTGCAAAAACGCAAACCATTAATGTATAGCTTGATTGAAGAATATGTTGAGCATGTATCAAATAGTGATATGTAAACTTATTATGATAAGCCTATAAATAAAGGTGAAAGTATATAAATTATTTCTGTGTTATTCATTTATCTTACCCCACACTAATATTAAGTTCACCGCTATCACTAGAGAGAAAAACAAATATTTCGTCTAAGTCTGAAAGAGAATGATTAGTTTTTGTATAGTTTCAAGTCTCGAACTCAGTTCCCTATCGATGGGAATGCTTGAGCAATACGCACAGATGCTCTCGACATCTTCGCTTCACCAGTCGACCGCTAGAGTTGACGAACAGGGTCTGCTAGGGTTGCGATAGATAGTCTTCAGCCATCTTCGTTTCCCCTACCGCCTGTCAGGGGAGACACCAACATCGTTTACATTACCAATGTATGGCGCTAGGAGCACTAGTGTCGACACACATGACTGAATTCCGTCGTGCAGAATGCAGAACACTCACCTATGCGTGTAGTACATACATACAGATGCAAGACAGATACTCGCAACAGTAGAAACCATGTCACGAAGGGTAAAAACCTATATTATGTTTATAAAATAATCACGGAATCACTCGGAGAAAATTAATTTTACTCACTCGCAACAGTAGAAACCATGTCAACGTGCAACCATGACATTGAATGATGTTAAACGACCTTGACCTGACCTTGGATGACATCATATGACCTTGGCCTTGACCTTTTACCACAATCTCGACCTTGGATTTCATCACACGAACTTGACCTTGACCTTTGACACCATCTCAAAAAACCTATAGCTCAAAACAAAAAAAAAACTCGTAATTTTGTAGTAAATTTTTTTAAAACGCAGAAAAGATCGTAAGACCTTCGCGACTTAAGACGATGCGACTCTGAGAAAACCCTCGCTTGGAATGCAAGAGCATGAAGTAGGGACTAGCCGGGGTGTCGTGGCAATGATTTGGGAAGACACGGAGAAAACCTAGCATGGAATTCAAGAGCATGAAGTAGGGACCAGTCGGGATGTTGTGGGGCGTATTTGGGAAGGCACGGAGAAAACCACCCAGCATGGAATGCAAGAGCATGAAGTAGGAAAGCGATAAGGGTGGAATGCAAGAGCATGAAGTAGGGAAGAGATTAGGGTGGAATACAAGAGTATGAAGTAGGGACTAGTCGGGGAATCATGGTGCATGGGAAGAATCTGAGAAAACCCTCGCTTGGAATGCAAGAGCATGCAGTATACGATCTAGTAGGAAGGAATTAAATGATAACCGAATTTGGGAAGTCTCTGAGAAAACCCCTCTCGTGTAGCCAATCGGTGATGAGACCATTTCAAGAGCCTCCGTAGCCGATCAAAGACGAGAGCCTCGCGCAACATATTATGTTGAATCCTCAATCCCTCATTGCCCAAAAAGGAGTTACTCCTCCATCTTGTGGGGTCATAAATTTTTTTTTAATTAGATATTTTTGGCAAATTTTGGAAATTTTTTTGGCAAATTTGACTTTTGGTGACGTCATCAAAGATGGACACCGTGTGCATGAATTTTGATCCAAGATGGCCGCTGTGTGTCGCAGTGTCCCCATCCCTTGCCGCTGAATTCTCCTTTTCATACTACTCATGTTGTTCAGCCGTACGCTACAAGGCAGCGCTCGTGTGCAGCCATTGTAAAGACTGTTCACGGTAAAGTGAGTACTTTTCAGGTCCTAGTAACTTTGGCCTATCGGCCATTTTTCGTCATTTTACCACATTATTAAATAAATATTGTGAAGTAAGTAATAAACACAGTGTATATATATTCCACTGCACTCTTTGACTATTATTCCAAGTGAGAGGGCCTTCAAAAGTGCTCACTTTACCGTGAATAGCCTACGGCGATGAAAAACTTGGTGTAAAAACTCTGTAAGCAGACGCTAAACACTCGTCTCAAGAATCACAAATCAGTAAATATTGTGATAATGGAATCACGCACATTGCCATTGGAAGTGAACCCCACAATAGAATTATGGGAACACGGCAAATTTTCTGTATTTAGTTACCACATTGTGTTACCAAACACTGAGAATATTAAGTTTATTATGTTTAGGTATGATATTCACTTCAGGATAGATTTTTAAAAAATGCACTTACATTATCACCATCCCACAGACTTTTTTACTTTCTAACCTCACAAGAACTACCTCAAGGCCCTGCGGGTCTCTGACCGAAATTTTTGACAATCGTTTGTAGTTATTACAAACATTTTTCGCCCTCACATTTCACTATAAACTAAACCAAAAAACTGAACAAAGTACTTTTGTTTCCAACAGTTATGACAACATTCGAGCCAAAGTTGACCAATAACCCCGTTCGGGTAGTGGTTGAAACCTACGGCAACATACCAATCCGATTAACGGTTTCCTAAATAACAAGAATAAGCAATTTTTTCTGTCGCGACGTTAAAGGCTGTTCACGGGAAAGTGAGCACTTTTGAGGCCTTTGTTACTTTTTTCCTATCAGTCATTTTTTATCCTTTCGTCACTTTTTAAAATAAATATTGCTATGAAGGTAATAAACACAGTGTATATATTACATCGGACTCTAAAGTTAACGTCTAAGGCTACAATGAGGTATGTTTATTGACTATTAGTCCAAATGAGAGCTACAAAAAGTGCTACCTCACCGTGAATAGCCTGTAGCAACATCCCGCGAGAAGTGCCTTGCCACGAACCACACACATCCGTGCTGTTATCACACATGAGTGGACTGCCACCGAGCTAGCAGTGAGACAATCAACACACAATTGACCTCGAATTCCTCACAACAAAGCTGGACAGAGATTCCGTCTTGTTTTCCGTCGCACATCAGTCATACGCGTAAGGCCGTCCTTTTCTAAAGGATATTTCACAAGATCAAATATTTATTGAATTCAATTCATTGAACTAAAATATCACTTCACTTTCCTTTCAATTAATTTAATTCAATTAGCTTTTAAGTCCCCACGTGAAAATTTATCACAAACGTTTTAATGAAACCAGTTGAAAAAAAGATACAAAAAGTAAACTTTAGAAGTATCTACGAATCATAAAATAATTATTGGTTAAACCATGACAAATTTTTTTCATTTTACTGTACACTTTCTTTTTCAAAAATGTGCGTCCTTATTTTGTAACAATGTGTGCACACAACTTTATTATAATGATATTACGTCCATTAATACTGCAAGAAAAGTATAAATAAGCAGTTAAAATTTTTGATTCAAGAAAATATAGAACAGGTTCTAAACAAAAATCTTGATGGAAAACGAAACATTCAAGAAATTAAAAGCATTCAATGAATTGAATTCAATAAAAATTTAAGGTGATTTGAAGAATAATTTGATTGTGTGGAAGGGCCTTAAGGCAGCGATACCACTTGGTCGCGTACACACGGTGCAGCTTTGAGGCATCAGCCAGAGCCGAATGCAATGAAGCGAAATGAAGGCGGAACGCAACGAGAGAAGGCTGGAGCGCCCGGAGACAACCCACCGGCCTACGACAAAGTTGGCCACGTCCCTGCCCCCAGTAGCGAAAACCAGGATGATAAAACGGGCATTGTAATTTCCAATAAGTGAAAATAAGTAAAAACGCAAGGTCAATAAAAGCGATTCCGATAATTTCTAACTACACAAGCCGAGAGCGGAGTCACACAAAACCTCTCCGACACAGATCATTACGGGGCCTCCCTAGTTGCCATGTGGGTGGTATCATGGTAAGCAGTTGTGTCTATTATAATTTTAAAAAAAAACCTAGAATATATCTACATAAATAATTTCCTAACAGAAATAAAATTCGACATTTCGTTGCCAATTCATACATTTGGTTACTAAAACAGGAATGTGGTCGTTGAAAATTGCCAAATGACAGCAAAAATCGCTGTAAATAGCCCTCTGTTTATGATATTTATTCTTCTGTAAAACTGTAGCGACAATGCTTTATCTTTTCTGAACATATTGCTGCATTCCCGCCCTATAGATAACGCTTAAAATTCTGAAGAAACCGAACACACGCGGAGCTTGTTTATGCTGTTTCCCATCGCGCCGTCGCAATGGTTCCTTAAGGGGCCCGCCTACCTGGCGCTCGGACTGCTTTGCAGTGTGTTTGAAATATACATTTTTCTACGAAACTATTACATATGCGTCCAATGTCCTGAACTACAAAATTAACGCACACTTCAGACTATGCCTGCAGATTACTTTTAAGACGTTACGCACATTATAAACACAATTTCAGAGCACTCCAAATTAAAAACTGCTACTCTGTCTCACGTAACTTGCCAAGATTTTGACAGTTCGACGAAAGTAGCGCCAAATTTATACTTTTCGTTTATGTATCCTTTCGCAATCAGCTGGTGCGTAAAGTGGAGGTTGTATATTTTATCAACACTATGTCAGCTAATCCACTTGCCATTATATTGAAATGCTAAACAAATTTTAAGGTATTTATAGACTGACATCTCTATAAAAAAAATGTGTAGGTTATAAAAGTTATAAATATTTGCTAACTTTTTTTAATTTCTTCGAGACAGCGAATTTTGGTTAACATTTGCGAGACGGTAATTGTGGTTCTTATCACACTTTGGACGTCACAGCTAATATGTTAAGACTGGAAATAAAAGTAATTCGGGAAACTTGCTTGACAACGCACTTTCATTCGCCAACAACCCACCAACGACTAATGCAAAGCAGTAATATTACTATTACTGATACTAAACAGTTCTAGTTGGAAATATGTGACATGGAATAATGTAAGAATTGCTTAAAAACTACCCACGCGCGTCCCACTTATTAATACAGTATAGTAACAACACACCTTGGAAGCTACTCAACCAACTACCGCCAGATTTGGTAGGCCATACTTACTGAATCTTAGACATGTTACAACCAGATTTAGGATGCTGACTGTATCTATTGCATGCATTAAATTTGCTAATTCACCGTATCTCTGGTTTGCTATTTTGTAGGATAGTGCCACGTGAAATAATGGAGATTTTACACTGTATCTCCAGAATTACCCGGCCAATTAACAAATTTGGCACATGGATATTGAAAAGTATAGTTATTATAACTATTATTTCGGTATTTAAACAAGGAAATGGGTTTGCGGGACAACATGGCGCATAGAGGTAACGATTACAGGCCCAATAGAAATTACTAGTAATCAAAATCGCTGTACACGGAAATACATGTTACTTTAAAAATTATACAGAGCTCACGGAAAAATAAAACCATCGGTATCTCTGTTCGTAAATTTGTTATTTTACACAAGAAAGCTATTTTTTCTGGAGACCGCCGACAGATGGCGCGCCATGGCATAGCAGGACGTGTTGCGAGCCGAGCACGTTACTCAACAAGTAGCAGCAAGTTTGCCTGCCTCTTGATCCCATCTTTTTAAACGTTGACTTTTCTCCTATAATTGGCTCGAAACGACACGAGTTTGAAATATATATTTCGTCAAATTATTTGAAAAAATAATTTAACACCACCCTGCGATATTTTTGTAGACTTTTGGAATTAATATCTACCGTGTATGTATGCAAGACATGGATGGAGAGAGGGGAAACGATGTGAAAGAACTCCCAAGGTTTGCAGTTGTGTTTCATTTGAATAAGGATCGTTATAATGTGCATTTCATTTTTAAAACGTATACATTACTTAGCACGAAGTTTAGTTTGTAACACTAAAAATCGCTGTTTTGTAACCAGGTAAAATAAAATGTATTAATTAATATAGGAACTCTTTCTTATCCGCGTATTTTCTGCTTATCTGATGTGTGTCGGCAGTGCACTCAGAATAGCAAACTTAATATTAATTTTTGTTGGTTCGTGCATCAGCCCATAAAGGATTTTGTAAATGGCACGTTGTTTGTTTCGTATACGTGAAGTTGCCACTTACTGTCACAATTTTGCCAAATAATAAGACAGAGAGTAAAGACTTCCCACCAATAAAATGATAGGGTCACCGCTTAAAGTGCACTACGAAAATGCTGCACACGAGTTCAGAGCCCTGCGAGTAGGAGCGATGGCGCACTTGCAGCGCGTGCCAGTGTAGCAGTTGCAGCTCTTGCACTCCTCGGCCTCAAACGCGGAAAAAACCTCCAAGCAGACGGACCCCTTAAACCCTGACGTGACCTTGAGGCATTTCAAATTTACTAGGGAGGCGGCCCCTTGGACGCTGACAAACGCTATCTTGAAATCCTTTTATTGAAGGGACATCTTGCCAAACAGTTTCTCAAGAATCAGTGTTGGCAAGTTTACAAGTGTAAATAAATATTTTAACAATTCGAATTTTCTCAGGAAAGGAAATATCAGATGAACTCAGAATGGTAAGAATGGATGAGAATAGCAAAAGCCCCAGTCTACACGTCGATTGCACAGCTCCCGTAGGAGGAAGAAAAAAAAGTGGAACCTGTTATTCTATTCGCGTATAATTAAATTCCACTGCTGCAGATCTAATTAGCAAGGAATTCTGCTACTGCACAGTGAGTGCCCGTCGAAGCCTTTCTACGATCGTAGCGTGCTCCTTGCAAACTGCCTGGCGCAACATTGCAGAGTTCTTAAAGCTTACGGGGAAATCGCCTTAAAGATGGGTAAATCTTCGTAACGATTTAATAAAATTTCTGAAATTATTGTACTCTTTATTTATCAGAAGTTCTTGTACGAGATAAAAAAAATCGTTAGTTTTGGGTACGGTTAAGCCTACACATGAAACAGCAGCTATACACAGCAGTTTTCAAAATAACTCAAGACATTCCCTCAGCCATGAAGGTTTTGATATTTAAATACTAATTATGTAAAGTAAGTTCTGAATAAATAGAAATAAATTCAGCATGTAGGTTAACTATCGACCTTGCGTTTCGAAGCTTCAGGAAGATGGTTCACAACGCCTGGCTCAACGTTTAAACAGTTTCAGATGGAGGAAGGAAGAAATGAAACACTAGTGCAGTCATGCCACAGCATATTTCTGAGATGGCTAAAGTGTGGCCGTAACGTGAAATCAATCGAATGCATGTGAAAGACCGAACATTTTCGGCTGACACAACAGCTATAAAATTACAATGCCTGCCAAGACCAGGACTTTAAGTAGCTGAGGGGTGTAAATAGCTAGCAGAAGCTTTTCCGTAGCTATATCTAGGCAAAGCAGTGCTCGTGGGATGTCCTGAATAGGGCCGGTGGTCGGAGGAGTGGAGGTTAGGCGGTGAAGCATTGTCGGGGACCTCTCCTAAGACGCCGTAAGTTTGTCGCGATCCCGGACAGAAATTACAATTACTTCTTGTAGTCTATTCGCGGTTTCTTCACACTTTTTGAAACAAACCTTTGAAAAAACACCCCATGTATGACATGTTTGGTTGTTTCCTAAATATGCCATATAATTAATATAAATTAAAACAGCCAGAAAATAGGTTTGTTGGCAATACCTAGTAAGAAATAATCCTCGCGCAAAATACTATTAAAGTGAGTGCGCACGAATGCGATGCGCTGTCCGTTTGGTGTAATTTTCTGGTTAAGCTTTGTGGAGGAGGAATATCCTGGAAGTAGAACTTGAGCAGGTCTTCAGAAAAGTTGGAAGTAACTGTGAATGGACTATACTGAGAGGGATATCAAGGTGTACATACGCCCCCAGTTGGATCTCGGGAGAGGCATGTGGGGAGTAAACCTAGCACTAACTTTCCGGAAGTGATGAACGCGGTGGGGGTTGTCGATATCAGTAGCTTTTCTTTCAGATCTCCCATCTCTCAATTCTCTAATTTTTGTCGCTCCTCCACTCCTCCATTCCAACATGCAAATGTCAATGAAAAGGGAGGAGTACTGAATAACCTAGTATTGGTTCTGTCTGAAATTCCCTCTTACACCCAAAATCAGTCTAGGACGAACTCGTGCTGGAAATGTAGTGAAAATCGCGCCGGACAAAGCCACAATCCTCATAAAGACGAACGTGGCAAGTGTTTCATCGTAATGGGAAATATTACCATGAATAAACTAACTCCCAATTATATGCTTTTCGCGGTTAATTAAGCGCTTCTGAAATAAACTTTTGGAAAATGTCACTGGCCCTACTTCCATTTTAACGGACACGCTGACTGGCATTCGCTTAGTAAGGTTGGTGACAACGGAGAGAAAGTGGTAAGTGTATTAAAATTGGATTTGAATAATACAATGATTTCTTTTGATCTCCGTTTTTTTAATGTATATAAGGGTTAGAATTGTAATTTTTTTTTTATATTTACTTTTTTAGTAATTCCACAGTTTCAAATGACCGACGCATGAATAAAGTATCAGACTCATGGCAATTTTAATTTTACAATGGTGGAAGACTACATAGTGCATACAAGTAGATCTTAAACAGGGCTTTCAAAAGAGCTGAGTTTTTGTCGAAGAACCTTTAAAATTAAAATACCACGAGGTAATAGATTAGTCTCTCCTACTCAAGCAAAATAATAAAATAATTTGGACCAAAATTACGCCGAAATGAAATATAAGATTGCAACACCAGTGATGGCTAGAGTTTGGGACTAGTAAATAAGAACAGCTTCTTCTCGTTGCCTCCCTTATCTAAAGCACACATACGCACCACGATTATGCCGGGAAAGGTAACAAATGCCCGACGACTCGGCGTGGACTCGTGCTGGTTTAATACTCTGCTTGATACAGATCACGAGGAAAAACCTCCTCCCGAGATCGGTCCATGGATCGAACTCCACTAAATGTGTACAGGTATTAAGACGATTTTTCACACAATCAAAACTGGCTAAAACATGCAAATATAAAAAATACCTATAAAATTACCAAGTACATAAAAAAGCCTAGTTCTCAAAATACATTTCCATTTGGAAAATAGTACAGGTTGATTCGCAAGTCACCATATAGGGGTTAACAAAAATGTGTAATTCCTAGCACACGAGGAAAGTATGTTAGGATGCCATTACAAAACATGATCAATATGCCCCCCGTTGTTGCGAATGCAAATGTCAATGCGTTGTACCCATTGAACTTGCATGTGATGCAATGTTTGAACAGGAATCTGAGCACAAGCATCACAAATGCGGCGTTGCAATTGTGCTGTCACCTAAAACACAGGGACACTAGATATACTTTTAAATCAGAATGTAGAATGCGCGCGCACACATATATATATATATATATATACACATATACATACAAAGCTGTTCACGGTAAAGTGAGTACTTTTTTTATACCAACTAACTGCCAATGGCATGCAGGCTCCCGTAAAGTTGGCAACGAATTAAATCAAATAGTTTGACGTTTTATCGAGAGTGTACCTAGAACACATTGGGGCTACTGAGGTCAGCACGAATTTGCACATCATGAACACACGCACTGTAAAAATCCCACGGTTTCACTTGAATGACAGGAATTAAAGTGAGACGGTTCATGGCACGAATATGATCGGTTCCGCCGAAAAGTCAACACGTCACGCTCCACAAGGCCTACGTAAACTTCTTGAATGTTGCTTGTTGCTCTTTATCTCTCTCTCTCTCTCTATCTTTCTCTCTCTGATAGAATTTTAAAGGGAGGGGGGGGCGAACAGGTTGCTTAGTAGCGGGCGGTGAGGAATGCCGGAGGTCAGACAGAGTTAACTATGGTATCCGCACGGCGCTTGCNNNTTCTACACAACCACGTGTCAACAATCGCACCCCATTTCCCACTTTAGTCGTGCGATGGTACGCCAATTATCACACGCTTCCGCAAGAGGTTTTGACCAAGAAGGTGGCAGATTTCATCGAGCGTGCCTAGTTATCGCGGAAAGCTGCGTGACAGTCAAGTTGCGTTTTTGTAAGCCAGCAGTTACCTGAGCAATTTGGGGTCCAAAGTATATTCTATTAAGACATTCAAAAACATAACTGTCGCCAACTTAAAGACTATAATTAACCATTCCAAGGTGACGGCATACAAGAATATTGCCGGTGTCTAGTCCAATGGTGGCTATTCATGCAGAAAACGAACCCGACGGTAGTTTGTCATTTTTAAGGTCAGCGTAATAATTTGAGTTACTGTATTAAAGTACTCCTACGCATGCAACAGTGTGCATGCAAAATTATGGGTTGCCATCCAATGCTTTTGAAATAGGCAACTAGTCCGACCCACACGTCCCTCCGTTTGTAGGTGGTTTTCTTTCGCAAAAGAAACCGCAAATGTTACAATAAGATTACCTATTTTGTACGTTTGGACACTGATTAATAACCTGTCTCTAAAAGTCAACAAAATACACAGCACTACAACACTTACTGCGACGTGAAAACAGCAACCCCTATTTTGTCTCTGAATGAGGATGTTATATATATAATTACCTTATCAGAGGCTGCCGATCTGCGTTTGCTGATACATTGTGCAAATCGGCTTTCTTTCATCTTTAACAGCTTTGGAATTTTTTAACTCAATGCTTCCTTCTATATTTAATTTAAGTCACAAGTCGAGGAATTTTATTTTCCTACAAGATTCTTCACGTTGAATCGTCTCTGAACCGTTGTCACGCACTCGTGGGGACACGCTTTACTGCACGAATCTTACAATATACGAGTATAGTCTAGTGGCGGTTTCTTCACACTTTTTGAATCGAACCTGTGAAAAAACACCTTATGTAGGACGCGCTATGTTGTTCCCTGAATATGTCACGTATCACAAGCGTTTCATACAAGTACCTGACATTGGGTTTAATTAAACTTTTACTTATATCTATAAATTATTACCTTTAATGTATAATTAAAATGGATAAAAACAGGGAGAAAATAGGTGTTGGTAACGCACAGTAAGAAATAGTTCTTATGCAAAATATTACTACTGTGAATGCGCATGAATGCTGTGCGCTGTCCTTTTGGCGTAATTTTCTAGACTAGGTTAAGCTTTGTTTACATGAGGGGGAGGAATATCCTGGAAGTACAACTTTAGCAGGGCTTCAAAAAAGTTGGAAGTAACCGTGAATGGAATATATGTCCCAAGTGTACGACAATTCTGGTACGAGGGATAAAAGAAACTCAACAAAACCGCGATCGTGTATAGACGAGAAACGCTTTTGTATAACACACGAGCTGGCGACAGAGATCTGGCGCTGTTGTCGAATCTTACAGAAACCGGAGGAAAAAAAAATTCGACCGAGGACCAATTGAGAGGAGGTCGAAGACCTCTTGGCGATCTTTTCTGTGCGTTCCAAAATAAAGGCAATTTTCCTACGCAGCGACAGAGCATGATTTTCATCCAATGCCTCAGAGTCCACAAGCATTAACGACTACCGGTGATTTTAATATGTATATCGCTTAGTACTTCCGATCGTAATTGCACATATAATAAAGGCATTTCGTCTCTGTTGTATCTATTGGCACGCGCAAGAAAAGGTCAAGCGTAGTTAATATCGTTTGCAAATAAAGGCATTCTTCTCACTATCTGCACGTATCAATTACAGACATCCTCATTTACCAGAAGGTTACCGTTACTGGTAACTGCTACCCTGGAAAATAAAAACTGCCTTTGCGTCTCGGTACTTTAACATTGCTTGGGAATTACTTTACAGGACGACGTGAGTATTTCTTATTTTACAGACTTCACATATACCCCATAACTGCAAATGTGTGTGTTTCAAACCATTAAAAAACACTTTCAAAGTTCAAAACGGCAGAAAAGACTCCATGCTAAACTGAACNGACATAATACCGACCATTAAAAAACACTTTCAAAGTTCAAAACGGCAGAAAAGACTCCATGCTAAACTGAACATACGCTTGCTTTACCGCAAAAACAGTATACATTGGGACACCAAACAAAAAAAAAAACCTGATGTTCCCATAAACGATCGCATACCTTGATGGAGTCNCGCAAAAACAGTATACATTGGGACACCAAACAAAAAAAAAAACCTGATGTTCCCATAAACGATCGCATACCTTGATGGAGTCAAAATACACGCATATGCGTGCGCGAGAGACTTTTAAGGCTGTTTAACAGTTCCGAAATTACAGTATTAATCGGAATAATAATTTTAACTTTTTAACTGGTAACGAACTTCTCTCTGGTTACGGGTGCCGCCTATCATTTTCTGTGCCAGAGCCTTGAAAACCCGGGAACGCTAGGTGTGAACCAGGCAACGCCATGGTGTCGTGCGTCTGCAACTATCTTCTATATGCTATTCACGATAAAGTGAGCACTCCTGAAAGCCTTCTCATTTAGAATAATAGCCAATAAATAGATTTTATTTTAGCCTTAGACATTAACTTCAGATTGCGGTGGAATACACACACTGTGTTTACTACTTACATGGCAATATTTATTTTTAAAAAGGGGGTTAAAGGATAACAAATGGCTGAAAGGAAAAAGTAAATAGAGTCTCAAAAGTGCTCACTTTACCGTGAACAGCCTATGAGAGACTTTTAGCCACCCCGCAATTTAATGGCTTGGTAAAAATAATAGTGTTGCGCGTACCGGAATTTATATTCCTAAAAAAATTAAACAATCATTTTAATAATTTTCACATGAAAAAGAAAACATACGTCGATTGAAGGTAACATGGAGCTCGTTAACCTTACGCTAACTGTATATGCCATAACGTTTTATAAAATTGTAGCCGCGTTCACATTGGCTTGTCTTTTAATAAGACGTGGTGCAATGCTACCAAACATTATGTATCTAGGATTTGGAAACTCTCGTGTACATGCACGTAAGTTTGCATAAACCAAACACATAGTACACGTTCATATAAAAATCTGATGAATATTTCAAACATTTAGAAGTAATAGGCCTATAATAAAATTCCATCTCGTCTGAATTGACGCCTATTTGCGCATTTAGATTTTATTTAATTTTTTTGGAGGGTGGGGAAACATCGTTATGTAAATCTGACGTGCACAAACAAAGCACGCACACTGAAAGGCGAAAACCAATGAATCTGATTGGTTGACATTAAGTACTGGTGGATCCACAGGAAAGGCCACGGATCCCTGGTCCACAATGTAAGGTGAAGCGGGGCGGGAATGTTCTTTTCTGTTGAGTTTTATGTTATTTCGGAATACTTTCAAGACTTTGCAGTAGAGCTAGAGTATGCCCCGCCCCTTCAGAAATTTCTCGCCACGCCACTGGATTACTGCGCAGGTAACATAAGCACTCTACCTTACGTTTTCGTCTACAGTTCCAAATTGATAACACGTACGCGGCAGAGACCGCATGCCAGCTGCGCATGTCAATCAACATCGAGCTGGAAACGGGACCAGGCAGTGCGTGCCTACGAGTAACGGTAAAGATTACGAGATTCTTTATAATCCCTTTCCACGCCGTCCAATGAGAGGGCTACACACCGAAATTTATACTTCTAGCCGATTTAATTAGAGAGATTAACATGAGAGTTATAAGTCTGTTCACGGTAAAATGAGCACTTTTGAGAACCTAGTTACTTACTTCCTCTCAGCCATTTTTTATCCTTACACCACATTTAAAAATAAATATTGCTATGTAAGTAAAAAAAACAGTGCGTTTGGACCTGTAAATATGTGAATATTCCATTTCCGTGCGTCAGTAACTGCATGTGTGTATACTGGACAAATTGAATGTGTACTGACTCCCTCCCACGTGTTGGACACATTCGATATTTGACTTTCGCGCACTGCCACCTCTCGTGGATTTCGCAGTTGGCACAACTGCATCCAGCGCTAGATCACAAGAGTTGGCAACCCTGGACCGCCAAGAGGAGGCAGTCACTTGTTCGTGAAGCATCATGGCGGTGAGTAGTGTCAATCGGGCAGCCTCACTTCCAATCGATGTTTTAATTTCGCAACCGAAATTATTTGCATTTACAGTCAATTTTGTCTTCGTGGCAATAACACAGTTTATATATTTCACACAACTAGAAAGTTAACGTCGAAGGCTACAACAAATTATATTTATTGACTATTATTCCAAATGAGAGGGCTTCATAAAGTGCTCACTTTTCCGTAAATAGCCTATAATTACCTGCATGGTTTCTGTAACGGGTATAGGCAACCTTTTTTTCTCGAAAATATGCACGCGACGCTTAGATTGTAATTGGCTACGAGCACTCCACTGCACTTTCAGTTTTAGTTAAATACTGGGTCAATCAGAATCAGGTCACTACGACACTGAGCGTCTTTGATAGGGTTAGACACAAGAGGAATAATAAAATAACCCAATCACGAAAGTGAATAGGCTGCCATGTTAAACTTCAACAAAATGGAATCCGTTCGCGAGGAACTTGTGTTACTGTGTCAGTTCATTTGTATACTCATTACACAGAAATATCCGTTCACCAATAAAATGGCACCTGTAAGAACAAAAGTCGAATCGAAGATCGAGTTTGTGGAGGGGAGTCTATACGCACTGCCATTAGTGCGTGCGTATTAGAAGAGGATACTGTCCAAATGGATGTTATGAGAAATATCACATTTCGTTGGGTTTGTGAATACATTCGAATTCTGTAAACAAAAGTTTTTTTAGTGCAGTCATTTTCTTAGCCTCAGCATGGCAGTGCAATGTAAACGTTGCTACTACTCAAATTTGGTAAAATTGTACGTCAATGCCAAATCCCCAAATTCCTCGTGAAAACTTTACGCTGAAGCCTTCCGATTTGCAATATAACGAATACTTATTAGGCAATTTTAACTGTGACATTCCTGATATCGGTTTTCATGCTAAAGAATAAGCTATACGCCTCACTCTCAGATTGCAGTTAAAAAGTGTATGANCATTCCTGATATCGGTTTTCATGCTAAAGAATAAGCTATACGCCTCACTCTCAGATTGCAGTTAAAAAGTGTATGACGCGCTCTGTGTCAGATGCCCATCGATTATCAACACTCATGAAGTTACATTGTGTTGAAAGATTAGCACACACATACACAAAATACATAACAAAAGGCGTCACGTTTCATAGTAGTGTATAAATACAAACTTCCTTTTTTATCAGCCACCAACTGCAATCTGAGAATGATACACATTATAGATGGCAGGACATATCTACAGTATATCAGGTAAAGTATTACTATACCCAACTAGCTATTGACCTTTACAGCATAACGAGTGAACTACAAACTCATAATTACGTCGCAATATTAATTCCGCAAAAATTTGGAAAAATTAATATTGTGACAAAGAAGCGTTCGCAGTTGAATCGTCATGTCTGTACTGCTTGCAAGGTCAATAGTAATTTCTGATAAACCACCTAAACTGAATTGAAAGTTTTTAAACCCCATATATCGTATGGAAATAATACCACACATCTGGCTACAAAAACGGAATGTTTAGCGTCGCTACTACACAAAATTAAGACGTTTCCTACGCATTTGACTGTTTCCTGAGAAAATGTATGAACGCTAGAATGAATGTACGGGAAAAAAAACTTTACCATTCGCGCTTTTTCACTCTACGTATACACTCGTATAGTAAATTTGCGAATAATTTCTTATGTGTAAGCACTGTCAAAAGCTAGTTGGATATAGGCGTACTTTCCGAATTTTCTTTTTTTTTTTAACANCATTCCTGATATCGGTTTTCATGCTAAAGAATAAGCTATACGCCTCACTCTCAGATTGCAGTTAAAAAGTGTATGGCGCGCTCTGTGTCAGATGCCCATCGATTATCAACACTCATGAATTTACATTGTGTTGAAAGATTAGCACACACATACACAAAATACATAACAAAAGGCGTCACGTTTCATAGTAGTGTATAAATACAAACTTCCTTTTTATCAGCCACCAACTGCAATCTGAGAATGATACACATTATAGATGGCAGGACATATCTACAGTATATCAGGTAAAGTATTACTATACCCAACTAGCTATTGACCTTTACAGCATAACGAGTGAACTACAAACTCATAATTACGTCGCAATATTAATTCCGCAAAAATTTGGAAAAATTAATATTGTGACAAAGAAGCGTTCGCAGTTGAATCGTCATGTCTGTACTGCTTGCAAGGTCAATAGTAATTTCTGATAAACCACCTAAACTGAATTGAAAGTTTTTAAACCCCATATATCGTATGGAAATAATACCACACATCTGGCTACAAAAACGGAATGTTTAGCGTCGCTACTGTACAAATTTGGGAAGTTTCCTACACATTTGAATGTTTTCTGAGCAAATGTATGAACGCTAGAATGAATGTACGGGAAAAAAAACTTTACCATTCGCGCTTTTTCACTCTACGTATACACTCGTATAGTAAATTTGCGAATCATTTCTTATGTGTAAGCACTGTCAAAAGCTAGTTGGATATAGGCGTACTTTCCGAATTTTCTTTTTTTTTTTAACANATTTCTTATGTGTAAGCACTGTCAAAAGCTAGTTGGATATAGGCGTACTTTCCGAATTTTCTTTTTTTTTTTAACATACAAAACCTTGAAAAACAAAGAATCCAATATGGTTGGGGAGGTTCCCATTAGGGCTCAGCTTCACCTCTTTTGCAGGAATTCTTAGTTTTCGTGTCACAGTTTCAGATGTATATTGGAAATGTTTGATAATAGAAAATTTACAGTTTACTAGATGTTTAATACTTTTGTATCTAATTTTCACTGTGTATTTTCTGCTTGCACAAAAGAAGCAACTTATTGACATAATTTAAATATGTTCTTGAATTTTTACAACTAGCAGACTACACACAACTAAAAATTCCGCACAAAAATATAAAACAACTCGTCAAATTTAATTTTCTATAATCGTACATTGTCAGCAGTTACTATGAACAGAAACTATGACGCGAAAACGAAGAATTTTTTTCAAAAGGGCTAAAGCCGAACCGTAACGTAAGGCGGGCAGGGCGCTAGGAAAATCCGTGAGAGTCGCGGAGGATTACATGTATAAATTGATTAGGTCGGGAGAAAGTAGTGTTGTCAGTTACAACGGAGGCAGGCTAGTCAATTATATTGTATCGATACTTAAGGTGGCCGCCCGGTTGAAGGAATTTTGCACGTCTGAGGTCCAGAAGCGTCGGAGCACGAGGGGCGAAAGAAACATGCGCATCAACTCTCTCATCGCCTCTACACGCAAAGCAACTAAACTGGCGTGCAGTCTTGCCGTCGATAACGCGCCTCTACGAGACTTTCTGTGGAGACCCTGCCATTTTATGAAGTAAAAATTAAAGTTCGATGCAGTCCCTATTCTATTTATAATGTTTTGTACCGTGTACAGGAATGTTCATACCTAAAAATGACCGTGAAAACAACCGCAAGAGCCATTTTCACTATCACGAAAACATGCTTTTGAGAGAAATTGAGAAACTTACACAGATGAGTAACGTTTCTTAAACACGTTGGACGGTTTTTTAATAAAGCGTTTTCTGCTGGAGCTCTGCACACCGTTCGGCGGCCTACCCAGGCGGCCTTAATTGGTATTCAGATCAACAATGTCGATGCAGCGAAATCCGGCATGTGTTACCGGAAGTGCGTATAGCAACAGCCTAGCGACAAGCGCTGGGGACACGGCGGCCTTATCAGAGCGCGTGGTCAGACTTGGGACTCGCCCAAGGTCACCTACGAGCCAGCTGTAAAGCCGATATTACACGATACCTTCTGCCGTGCATGGTCTTGTACAAGCTTCTGCAAGCCATGCGGCACGAGCCGGTATACCAGCCGCTATATGAGTCGCCATGGAGGATTCATATTACCCTACAGCAGTTAACGTACTAGCATTCTATACCCTCGGTGGATGCGTAGTGTGTGGTTTGAAATAAATATGTACCCCATTCGTAGAACTGCTACCAGTTAGTAATTTGCATAGGCCTATAAAAAAAACTGGCTAGCACATATTAATATTGTTGTAGTACTGTTGGCCTTTTACATAAATTGGTTGCTTACTAGTATAGTTTCATTCGTTTTCTTGAAAAAGATGTGAAGTCACTAGAGTAAGAGTGTGTTATTTTTAATTTTGACGAAAATTATTAACCGTTTGCAAAATATAGTTTTTTCTTTGGGTAGGCCTATCAATTTATTGTCCGCATGTAACATTTATTGATAAAAAAAACTAGGGTCCGACGGAGTTTCGAACCCACGCTCAAAATTCACATCTGACTCNGGAGTAAGAGTGTGTTATTTTTAATTTTGACGAAAATTATTAACCGTTTGCAAAATATAGTTTTTTATTTGGGTAGGCCTATCAATTTATTGTCAGCATGTAACATTTATTGATAAAAAAAACTAGGGTCCGACGGAGTTTCGAACCCACGCTCAAAATTCACATCTGACTCACGGGCGCCATGACTTTGCCTCTGTACTACCAGTTCACACTCGAGTATTATGTTTATAAACTGTAGCTAGAACCACTTGAATTAATGTTTTCATTGTTAGGGTAATGTTTTGAATGTTAAGAACGTTTTTAAACAGTAATTAAAAGTAAAAGTTGTCCACCCGGAGTGCCAACGTCGATCAGCATCTGCTACAGCCTGTCGTAAACCTGAGAAGAATTGTTTTTAACACTGATACTGTCTGCAGGGCACTTTATCCGTATATGTTTATCATCTAAGCAACCTAAACAGTTAGGGAAATTCCACCTGTTTTCAAATGTGTGCACCACAGAAAGCCACGTTTCCTTCTTTGGTGTTGGTAGGTATTCATCTTTCAAAGTATCCCATAAAACTCGACAGGTGTCATGGACGATCTCAGCAGCAGTGGTCTTGCCCAATTTAAATCGCAGTGCCAGCGAATTGAACGACTCCCCAGAAGCCACATATCTGAAATATATCAGTATGAATAGTCTTATAAAGTGAAAACGCAACTAGTAATAACTAAAAACATTAGGCCTATACATTTAATACAATCTAAATGTTACATATTTGTGTTAATTGGCTATATTGATGATTACTAGTACATTTTTATTTACAGATGACAACCTAAATGTAAAATTCACGTTTGATTTTAAAAAATTTAGTTTTTTATTAGTTAAAGTAAATCAAAATATGAAAACTCCATTGTGTTTCAATGTCCTATTTCGTGATACAGTAAATGAAAAATATTCTTAATGTTTAGGTTGTTAGTTTTAGTTAGCTGTAGAAAAGCAAATATTCTGAAATGACATTTGACTCCATCGTAAAAATGCGAAACTGATTTTATGCTCTCATAATTTATGTTGCATGAAATACTATCGTAATAAAGAAGTCGTGAAAATGATTCATATTGCTTTAAAAGTGTTTTCTGCCCACACTGAAAATGTATATATATGCAGTTTCGCAACTCTGCCACGTGTGCATGTACATGTTTTACATATTCCTATGCGTAACTCTACTCGCACACTACATACAATACACAAAATCACATATGTTTATAAGCGGCCATGGTTGTATAAATATGACGATAAAACACTTCGTACATCCCGGTTTAATCTACGTGTACGGCACGTGGGATAAGCATAAAGAGATGGAACATTCAAATAAATTAGTGTGGTCCGTGAAACTGTAATCTTACTGTGAAAATAAATCAGCTATTGTTACTGCTCATCACTTTTCCACGCGCTTAAAAAATTAAGCAGCTCAAACACAAATCGCACACGAGAGAGTCGGGTGGTCAGACTGCTGAAATAGTTAGACCTCGCAGCTCTTTATAAAGGAAATATAATATTGGTCTTAATTAACATAACTAAGATGTTCCTAACTACCCATTTTGTTTCTATTTTAGTCAAAACAGAGAGGGCGAAATGGAAAAACCTTCGCGCTTACTTCGTGACAGAAATGCGAGAACTAGGAAACCCGAAAAGTGGAAGTGGTATAAAAACTCTTAGTTCATGGAGCTTTTACTCTCGACTAATGTTTTTGGAAAATGCCATTGTAAGTGCAAACTGTCCCAGAGATGACAACCTGCAAAATTGTACTCAAGAACCAACTCAAGATACCCCAAGATGCTTCGCAATGTTGTGTCATAAATGGGACAAATAACAATAAACCATCTCGATAGCGAAATGAGTCTCTTGCCACTAAAGCAAGAAGTTATACCTGAAACTTCAACTTCAAGCATTTCAGAAAATCATGAGTGTAGTTTTTGAAAGAAAAAAATCTGAAGTTAAAAAGCGGAAACAATCTGTCTCAGAACGAAGCTCTAAGGAAGACGAATTAATTGCAATTGAGAAAATGAAGACAGTGCTTCTTGAAAAAGAAATAAATAGCGAAGAAAATCCAGCTCTAAATTCTTTCAAAATCTGAGAGTACGAGTTGCAATCCAAGACATCGTTGCCAGAGATTACGAGGCCATAAATGACCAACTCTTCACCACTTCAACGTGTTTCGCCAAACACGCCATCTTCAGCTACACCGAATTCTTTTGGAGATCACAAGTCACAACCTTCTGCTTCCCTGGATAGGCCTACTACATCTACGGGATAACACCATCAGCAGGACCATTTGACATTCCTTACTACAAGACATTTTTGTTTGCGCGCAAGACATATAAAGATGCCACGAAATGCCTTTGGTTACGCTATATTTGTCTTGTTGGAAATGTAATGTAGATTGAATGTGTACAGTGCTTTCATTTTGTATTGTTGCGTAACATGATTTATTCAGTTTCATCAACGCTGTTTTTACTTCTTATAAATTTTCGAATTACAATTTCGTATAAAATTATTAAAAGTCAAGGATATTGTCGTCAATATTATTAATTTGGTTGTTTTATTTTGTACGAGCCGTATGAACGATGGCAAATCCAGATAATATTTTTCTTAAACTGCTTGAAAATTGTGTTGAAACAGATAGGCCTATATTAAAATAATGTTTATAAAAATTGGTATTCGGTAATAAGTAAATTCCTAATGTAGAAAATTTCTGGCAATTACTCTGTTGAATACTGCATATAGAAACCTCGCGATAAGGTTCATTAATCATTAAACCCAATACTATCGTAATAATAGCTGTAACGACACTATTCGTTTGCTGTCATTTAGATTATGCATTACAATAACTTTTAAATTTATGATGGAAATAATATGAGACTTACCTGCATGGAATTACGAGTCGTTCTTCAGCGGAGATCGTTTCCCTACAATTTGTTGTCACATAATGAAGACTGTTTTGCACTTTTAGGAAAAGTAAATCGAAAGACTCTTTGCTCATCCTAAAGTAACTATGAAATTTGTCACTGTGATTCCTAACCTTATAAACCCTAACGAATTCACCATCCAGTCTTCTTTGCGCATTATAATCATGAACCCACAATGTGCGTCTCCTAATCAGGAAGTTCATTTTCACAGAAGAACTTTCGGAAAGCAAAATTCCCCGAGACACTTTCGGAAGTGACGTCATGATGCGCGTAGCTCTGGCTTTCGCGCCAGACTGGAGGAGGATAGTCTGCAGTGCGGCCTGGCGGCATCCAGCGTCTGCCCTCCTAGCATCCGACCAGTGTAGCGGCACGGCACGGCACGCCTTGGGGACAGAGGTCGCGGACGTTCATCACGTCTCGCGGGGAGTCCCCCCGGTGCGCTGGGTTCTCGTTAAACTGTCGCGCGAGGAGTTTCCCCATGCCTGGGGCGGCATGTGGTGCCCAAGTTACGTAACAACAGCTCCTCTTCACTCACAACACGCTTTAGTTACAACTACGGCTTCATTACAATATTACACGTGTTGAGGGTTCCGCCTCCCTGGCGCTTGAACTGCGTTGCAGAGTGTTTCAAATCCTTTTATACCCAGACGAGGAAAGAATGGTACTAAAGTTACCACGCATGCTGTAAATATTATTTTGAAGCCCTCCAACATAGCTAAAAACTGTTTTTATTTTTTCAGACTGCCGTATCTTAAAACATACTAGCCGGACACAAGCTAGACTGCGACAGTAGCCTTATTAAACTTTGCTACACACTTTCCATCAAAAAAATGATAAGGTCACCGCTGAAAGTGCCATAACTATACGCAGCACTACGAGAACACTGCACGCCAGTTCCGAGCCCTGCGCGTAGCGGCGATGACGCTCTTGTAGCGCGCGCCAATGTGACCCTTATAGCTCCCGCGCTTCTCTGCCAAAAAAAGGAGTAAAACGATGTAGGCAGGCGGGACCCTTAAAGAAACTTCCTAGTTAAATATTGTCTGCAAAATCAGTTTTTCTGCGTATACTCATATCTCAGTACATTAGAATCAAATAATTAAATCGATGTACTCTCCAAGATCTATTGGACGCAATAAACTAAACTGAACATTAATGTTCTACAAGAAAGGAAAAAATAAATAAATTATGTACAGACGTCACTTTTTTACTTTCATCCTATTAAACATTCGAAGAAGGGAAGAAAATTACAATCGTCACACACGCATTTTTAGAGCTTTTCTGTGCAGTTACTTTAAAGGAAAGAAGAAAGTACATATCCACTTTGCGAGAAATGCATATCACAGTCTTGGGCGGGTCTATCATAATGAATGCTTCCTTATGGCCAGACGCGACATTGAGTTAAAATGTTTCTTAAAGCAAGTGTACAAAAAACAAAAAACCCGTCATTCCAGATAATATTTTTTGCTTTATTTGTGAGTAAATTTTTTTTCAGCGTGGTGCATTACTGTCGAGCTATTTCGTGCGACTAAATTTGGACATTCTAGTGCGGCATAAGACATAGCGCTAGATTAATGTATCATTACGTCAAAATATTTGCCCTGAAAGTACGCAGGAACTGTCAAATTTATGATTGCCCTTTGATTTTTTTATATGGGTATCCAGAAACCAGTAAGAGTGAAGAGATTTGGGCGGCTATTAACACCAAGGTTTTGAGAGCCGATGACGGTGAAGTGAGGCGAGTATAGAGCAGCGCCGGAAAGAAAGGGCGGGGGAAACGGGAGATCACCGAGAAAACCCGCCGACCAGCGGCATCGTCCGCCACGATTCCCATTTGCAAAAATCCGGGAATGACCCGGCCAGGGACTGAACCCGGTTCGCCTTGGTGGGAGGCGAGCAGGCTAACCGCTCAACCACCGCGACCCCAAGAACCAGTAAGTTAACGCTGCACACGTTAGTCAAGTATCGTGTGCAGCGCTAATTTATTACGAAGCCCTCATAATAAGAGTTTTTCATATTGTAACATGCAGCCACTCTGCGTCCTTTCCCATGCTCTCCTCCGTAGTACGAAGCACAGTGCTTCAAGAACATCACCGGTAACCGTAGAAGCGTGCGCAGAATTACAAATGGACCGCCGCGTATCGCGACAAAACTATCGGGACTCGTATCACTCCCCTCTTTGGAAGATTGCATGCCTTGAGATAGTCGCTGCGCGAATTTTCTGGTCATCACCCCACCTTCCTTCTCAACGCGACTCGGGGTGCGAAGAACCTTCTGGGTCAAATCAACTGAGCTATATAAGCTGCAGCGTGCCTCTGTGTCGGGAGTCTGGAGCCTTGTACGGCCAAGGGTGACAGGTGCGTGGGACCATCGGAGCGACGAGCTAGTGTAGTCTACGAACATCGGCAAAGTGAAGAGCGAGACTGACCGGCGGGGCCGTGAGAAATAGCGAATGGATGCGGAGTTTGGCATATTCTGTGGGTGCGCAGCGTACGGTTCGTAGTAAATATGAACCCCAATCGTAGAACTACTGCTAGTCTGTAACTTTTGTGAAAAAAACTAGCTAGCGGATATTAATGTTGCTTTATTATTGCTGGCCATTNACTACTGCTAGTCTGTAACTTTTGTGAAAAAAACTAGCTAGCGGATATTAATGTTGCTTTATTATTGCTGGCCATTATATCAATTCAATGCTTACTGATATAGTTACATTCAATATTTTCAAATGGTTATGGGAAATCCCAAGAGTAAGAGTNATATCAATTCAATGCTTACTGATATAGTTACATTCAATATTTTCAAATGGTTATGGGAAATCCCAAGAGTAAGAGTTCTTTTGTATTTAGTATTCACAAAAATTTAAACAGTTCGCAATTTTTTTTGTTCTGAATGTGCCAAATTGTTTTCCGCATTCAACATTGGGGGAGGGGGGGGGCGAAATGTCCGAAATGGGATCATGGATATATCATTACGCCATGATTTTTCATGCTTTACCTACCAAGCAAATGTATCCATTTCACCCCGCAATATCAGACAATCGGCAACAAAGGAAAGACCATCCCCTTATACTCTGTTGAAACAAGAGTCCGGTGTATTTTATAGTCGCCGGTCTCAAATATTGAATCGCCCACAGCGACCGGAAATTTCGTGCCATGATGAAGTGGTTAACTCTTAGTTTAGAGGTAAGCGATGTGTGCAAACATCGGTTCCGTATTTAAAAGTATGGTGCTGTCAAGCTAAAGCCAAATTCCTTTCAGGGACTTTCACAACACACACGAACAGCAAAATACAACCACGAAAGTCTCGTAATTTTTTAAGTTATTGTGTGCAGTACCGTGCGAGAAACCCCACACATGATTGTAGTGCAGTTCACGGTAATGCGTGACGTGACTTGCCACAAATACGATATTCATGGAATAACAGATAAAACAGCCAGGCATCCACCGACTTATGCCAGAGGAATTGGAGAAGACTGGTTAGCCATATTTTTTCCCCCCATTTGAAACTTTTCTGATATTTCTCTCTCCTTTAACGTAACATAATTTTGGAAGGTGTATTCCCATTTCACACTTTATCAACCAAAATACCTATCTGATCTTACAAAATTACTTCCTACACATATTGCAAAGAAAACGTCTAAATATTTCGTCCACAATCATCAAAATTATATAAGATTGCGGTAGCGGTGCACGATTGATTACATAACTGCCAAATGCTTGCATATCACATAATTACCTTACATTGAGCTATACTGTGTTCAAAATTCTCTGACCTTTTCGTGGTAGTTTTTAAATTCCCTGACATTTCCCTGAAGCGTCACCCCTTAACACACACACACTTTTGGCCTGTTGCACCACTACGTTCTTTGATCAGATATTCTGATACGATATACTTGTCACCGACGAAAGATGAGACGGAGGGGGGCAGTGGATCAGCCTTTCAAATATTTCTTTACTTTATCTAAGCTCTTATCTCAAGCTAACTACTTGGGATTCTCCTTTTTTAAAAAAAAAGAATGCAATAATCAACAGGATGACAACACTTCAGATGTCATAAAGGCAAGTTATATTGGTTTTAACACAGCTGCGAAAGTTTTAGCATTTAAATAATAACAAACCTCGCCACAAAATTGATTAATTCGTGTAGATCCATACACAGTTCTGTGTGGCGGCCGACTAACAAAACTCTCTCGAGCTTGCATCTCACTAACCGAGCGAAGTAGCGTAGTGATAAAGCTTCGGTATTGCATTCTGGAGCNAAACTCTCTCGAGCTTGCATCTCACTAACCGAGCGAAGTAGCGTAGTGATAAAGCTTCGGTATTGCATTCTGGAGCAACTGGGTTCCACTCCCGGTCATGATTTCAACTCCTGTCATCATTCACCTCGGGCAACAATTTCATCGTTAACAAATTTGATTTGGAAAACAGAAAAAACACGACAAACTTATATTAAACACCGCGAGGTTATGACAAATTTATAAATGCCCATCATAAAATCAGCCAATTTCTTACACTTAAAAGCTGCCGTCTGTATGCCTCATCTAGCCAATTAANATAAATGCCCATCATAAAATCAGCCAATTTCTTACACTTAAAAGCTGCCGTCTGTATGCCTCATCTAGCCAATTAAAGGATATTGGCGTCAATTCTTTCAGACGTAGTTATATTTTCTGGGATGTGTTCAATTTGGAAGGAACACAGATGTAATTACAATAATGAGATTCAAACGTCAAAACGTTGCTCCGCTACGATAAGTGCCATTCTGAATTCTGATTGACTTGCCTACTATGATGTCAGGGTCGGTGTATGTACCGCCAGAGTTAGCCAACTTTCAACTTTGACAGACAAACCTCTGACAACCTGCCGACAGCAGACCAGCAATGTGCACGTGATTGGCTATTTTATTTACGTCAATAAGCACCGACTTTACATTTTAACGACAGGAGGCTGGTGCCAGCAACATATCACTGTAGCAGGTCGCTTACGTAAAACAACTCGAGTGAGGTTATATGCACTTCTTCTTAGGCTACACGTACAGCAATGGACAAGAGTATTCGCCCTCTTGCATATACGTGTATGATATCCCACGTTCCGCTCATATTTACACAATTATATTACAACAGATGAAAGAATGAATGTTATCCTACGTGTCTACGCGCAACAATTCCAGAATCAACCAGCAAGTACACTTAAGTCTCAAATTATTATGATGTGTCGCTGGGGATGCCTAGACAAAGNCAATTCCAGAATCAACCAGCAAGTACACTTAAGTCTCAAATTATTATGATGTGTCGCTGGGGATGCCTAGACAAAGGCATTTATTCGTCTGACGTTTACAAGTGTGCATGGGATCTTTCCGCTAACGCGTATCAGTTCTGCGGCTTCAGTTGGGTCCCGTGGTCAGATAGCGAATGCTCGACCTGCTGCAGTGGAACAGTGTCGTGAGATGGAGCGAAAATTGAAGGAAACGTTCGTTGAAGAAAGGGGAACTATAACAAGACTTAGATCATAAGGGAAACCATTTTCTGATATCGCAAAAATNAAACGTTCGTTGAAGAAAGGGGAACTATAACAAGACTTAGATCATAAGGGAAACCATTTTCTGATATCGCAAAAATTGTGGGAAGAAGTTGTTCGACCATCAAAAGTGTTGTATAAAGATTTTAAGATCAAACAGTGCTCACCAGCAAGGAAAGAAGCGGCCTTCTGCAGAAGCTATCACACAGGGAGCAGAGGTATGTGGTAAATTCTATTAAAACGAGTTCGTCCGACATAACAGCTCAAGTGAACAAATATTTACGAGAACAGGTTACGTCACGGACAGTGCGAAGGGTTCTCAATCGGGCTGGGTACCATGCTAGAGTCCCAAGAAAAAAGCCCAACATTAATAAGACTAGCAGGGCTGCAGTTTGCGAATGAATATGTGCAGAAGATACTGAATTCTGGGAGAAAGTTTCATTTTCAGATAAAGTAATTTCAATATTTATAGCAATGATGTTAGAATGTTAGTGTGGCGCAAGCCAAACACTGAGTTTGATCAAAAGATCTTGCAGATCACAGTTAAACATGGAGGTGGTGGGGTCATGATTTGTGGGTGCATATCGGCCTCAGGAGTGGGGGAACTGTTGTTCATCGAAAGGAAAATGGACAGATTCGTGTATCTTCAAATACTCAAAGACAATCTAAGGAAGAGCGCAGAAAAACTAGGCATTGCAATCATTTTCACTGTCAATGCAATGACCCCATGCATAAGGCGAAAATTGTACGTCTGTGGCTGCTTTAAAACACTCCACATACTTTGAAAACACCTCCTCAGTCGCCAGGTGTTAATCCGATAGAACATCTGTGGAGTGACTTTGAGAAAAGGCTGGGNCTTTGAAAACACCTCCTCAGTCGCCAGGTGTTAATCCGATAGAACATCTGTGGAGTGACTTTGAGAAAAGGCTGGCGAAAACAGCACATCATCAGCAAACCACAACTGAAAGAGTTACTTCAGAAATATTGGAACAATACTGACTCAAATATTACACGGAACCTTGTGCATTCCATGGCAAAAAGGCTTACAGCAATAATAAACAGTAAGGGTATGCAAACTAGGTATTGAGATCGATATTAATGGTTTTGTTTTGTAATAGTCAGGGAATGGACGAATANCTTTGAAAACACCTCCTCAGTCGCCAGGTGTTAATCCGATAGAACATCTGTGGAGTGACTTTGAGAAAAGGCTGGGGAAAACAGCACATCATCAGCAAACCACAACTGAAAGAGTTACTTCAGAAATATTGGAACAATATTGACTCAAATATTACACGGAACCTTGTGCATTCCATGGCAAAAAGGCTTACAGCAATAATAAATAGTAAGGGTATGCAAACNTGACTCAAATATTACACGGAACCTTGTGCATTCCATGGCAAAAAGGCTTACAGCAATAATAAACAGTAAGGGTATGCAAACTAGGTATTGAGATCGATATTAATGGTTTTGTTTTGTAATAGTCAGGGAATGGACGAATACTTATATCCAAGCAAGAAATGTCCCTCAAGGAGACTTCATGTATTATTTCCGTTATCTGTATAAAATACGTTCCTTTTCTACAATCAGAAGGTTTCATTTATCTATTCCCGAGACCTCTGCAGACAATCACTTGTTAATTATTTCTATTGTAGATATAATATTGATATTTCGCTTACCATTCTCTCTGGACGAATACTTTTGTCCATGACTGTATATACATGTATGAAGAAATAGGCTTTTAGTTAGTGACGCGACGAGTGATGTTTTTAAGAATAAAGTACACTAGAGTACTTTAATAAAAGAAGTTGATTCGAAGTAGTCCAAGTTCTCAAGTACTTAACTAGCAAACTCGGATTTTTTAATAGTCGCAAATCTATCCTACTTATTACTGACACTTTTTTTCTTTCTTTTCATTGTCCATCAAGCAACCACAGTACCACATGCCAATTGTTTTTAAACACCACGATACAGCTTGGTTTTTGCATTTCTCCCGANCATCAAGCAACCACAGTACCACATGCCAATTGTTTTTAAACACCACGATACAGCTTGGTTTTTGCATTTCTCCCGATATTTTAATCAATATTAAGCCTTTGGATGTTGAAATAAAGATGCACAAGTTGTGATATCGCCAAAAGTAAGTACAATACTATAGAATTATTTTTAATTTAGCATAAAATATGTATTTAATGTATCAAATTACAATCACAATAACAATCACTATTGAAATTTCCTGACTCGCTCCCTGCAGACTAGAGACTGGGGCGATTAACTTACTACCAGAGTCAATCAAATACCTTCGAGAAAAATAGTCTGCAACAGAGTCTTCTCAACTCTTCGCATCAGTACTGTTGGTGGTAGTCAGAGTATGTAGAGCTGCTTTGCATCGCGCGAGCGAGCGAAGATGTGTGGAGGATAGAGTTGTAATATGATACGCCGACATCACAAAGGCAAGCTGCGGCGTGCTGCCGCGATAAGTCTTTTGCGGCTCACGCGCTCCTGACCTCCCGCAGATTTTAATTTCTGCATTTATCTGAAGAATGTTCTGGTTTAATGACCTACTTTCTCTAAGCGTGACTCGGGGCATGGCCAACCTTCCAGATCAAGACCAGCAATAGTATTTAAGCGCGACGAGCCTCCGAGCCGGGAGTTTATGAGAGTAGGGAGTTCGGGTGATTGTACGACGTTAAGCGATAGACGACGAGCCAGAAGAGCAATAGGTAGCGCCGAAAGTGACCAGTGGGAGGAAAATCTGCGACTGCGAGCATAGGTGCAGTAAAGAGTGCGACTGGCTGGATGGACTATTTGACTGGATGCGTGAGTGGAAGACATTTCAAATGATGGCACCAGGCAGACCGAACACGTGTTAATGATGAGTGTGAGTTTATTGACTATAATCAAACAAGAGACATTGAGAAGGACTTTAATTAGAGTTGAGATAAACATTGAGAAACCAAAAGTGTAATAACGTAGATAGATCAATACTGCAAATAATAGCCGCGTGAATTAAAATAAAATGTAGTTCTTTTATTTTTATTAAGACCTCCATACCTCACGAACTCGGATATGCCCCTCAGTCGAAATAATAAAATGGTTACACCAGTTTCTGGAAACCAAGTCCCCGACCGTGACATCACGACTCTCTGCTTATATTCGCCATCTCATCTTACACTAATTTGGGGAATTAATTAAAAATCGCTTGTTGCCTTTCAAGACTGCGAACACAAAAAATTAATTTATGCCTCTGTACTACACGTTTTTACTTCGCTGAAATATAACCAAAGTATTTTTCAAAAGGAATTTATTACTCNATTTATGCCTCTGTACTACACGTTTTTACTTCGCTGAAATATAACCAAAGTATTTTTCAAAAGGAATTTATTACTCTTTTTTTTTTTCAAGAGTTCGCTTAGAATAGCCTCGATACGGTGGACAATTTCGCTACGNTACTCTTTTTTTTTTTCAAGAGTTCGCTTAGAATAGCCTCGATACGGTGGACAATTTCGCTACGCTGTAATTCGTAAGAAACCTTGTTGGCCTGTCTACGTAAGGGCAGTCACAAGATATCCGCTAAAGTCGTGGCGATGTATGGAGTAACGGAACACAATTTCGCTACGTAAAGAAAGTTACGTGATAAGGTTTTTTTTTATAACATAGATCAATTAAAAAAGCACACAGTTACATAATACTGCCTCCTGAACTGCTGACCTGACACCAGGGTTGCCAGATTGGGCGATATTCCGACATTTGTGCGGGAGAAGAAACCAAGAAATAATTTTGTTCTTCATTACTTTCGCCAACATGCACATAGTGTCTCAGCCTTCGTAAATAACAGAGTTAAAAATTGGGTAGAGATGCAAACGCTGTCTTCTGCGGTATGAAATTTCGGGAAGGGGGAATTGATATTTGTTTTAGGTTCAACAAGCATTCTGCTAAATCTGTCTAATAACTTTGTCGTGCAACAAATTCTAAAAAATCACGAAACTTTCGAACAACGTAATGAAGTTTGGTGAGGGAAAACGCGGTTTTTTTTATTATGTCATGGTTTTGTTCGACATATTTTTATATAATTAAATAGTGAGTTCGGGCGACTTCTAGCTATATAACATGCAGGACTTAAGTACGGTTCAACCACAAATTCATCTGGCAACCCTGTCAAACATTTACGTCCAGAACAAAAGGCGAACTTAATGGCACAGATCGCTAGTATGTTACCTTAGGTTTTTTTTATTATGTCATGGTTTTGTTCGACATATTTTTATATAATTAAATAGTGAGTTCGGGCGACTTCTAGCTATATAACATGCAGGACTTAAGTACGGTTCAACCACAAATTCATCTGGCAACCCTGTCAAACATTTACGTCCAGAACAAAAGGCGAACTTAATGGCACAGATCGCTAGTATGTTACCTTAGAAACGCGTGGTCATGGGCTCGAATATCGAGTAAAACGTGGGTTACACGTATAAGTTGACGTCAGTCCGTAACGTAAACGTCCCCTCAATTAACCTACTGGCGTTAAAGCGAGGCAGTCACGAAGCTTAAGCAAATGAAAGAATCCCTGGCACGAGTCACTACAGAAGAGGTGAAAAGCGTGAGTAACCAATGAGGACACTTGTCTTTCGCGAAAGAAATTCCATGGTTGGCGGTATTTCAAAACATTCTAGCTCAGATATACTGTACTTCCATGAACAAGTGATTTAACTGTACGGTAATGCGTCTCGTTTCAGCTCGCGGATCGCAGGCGTTTGGTCGGTGGCGTAATTCTGACAGGCCCAGCTATGATGCCAATAACCAGATGAAAACTGGTTTGCACATAGGACAGTGATTTTCAACATTTCTTTTTATCCACGACTTCCCTGCGGAATATCTGATAAAAACTACACTAGAAAACTATTTGTAGATTTACCATGTCAGTGCATACGTACAGTGGAAAAGAGCGAATGGTGAATTATTTTCCCATGCATCCATGGTAGCGGTCCTACATTTGTTCAGGAATAAGTCTAATGCGTAGGGAAGTTCCCAACTTTGTATAGTAGCGAGGTTCAACATTACTTTATCTGCAGCCTTATACAGGTTAAAACTTCCATCACTGTTTAGGAAGTTTACAAGGAAATTTTTTGTAATGTAGCAGGTTTCGCCATTTAGCTAAACAATTTTTTTTTTAACTTAATTTCACACCAGGCAAAGTTTCGATACATGTAACACTGCAGTATGTTTATAACATCATATAAGCTAGTACATATTTCCGCCGTCAGATATCAGCCACTTTGCTGGAAAACGCGGATCTTCAAAAATCTCGAGTTCACTAATATGAAGTCCCCCCCACCCCCATGCAAAAAGTTTAATTCGCACCCTGACTGTGAAAAGAAATATTTTATACACGAACCAAATCGCGGCGCCCCATGCGGATATTCTCGATGCAATGGCTGAAAACCAATGACATATTGAGTCTGTATGCGCAGGAATGTCCCTAGCGATTTCACGAACAGAAACACCGGTACGGTGGTACGGAAGCCAACGTAATTCCAAAGGCTCACTAATAACCGTGCAGACAACCTAATCGACTAAATAGAACTGGTGGAAGAACTAAGGAGAGGTGTTTTGGCGCTCTTGTCTTCACATTAATAAACGAGCCACTTAAACACGGGGTCACCGAACGAAAACAAGCGGCACGTGAAATATGCATACCGATTAGAGCGGCGGGTAAGCTTTGTGATAATGTGTGAAAGTCGACCGGCGTTTCTCGCTCGCTCAGACACGGCCAGAGCGGGGTCCTTACAGCGGAGCCATTTTGGATGGATCGCATTTACAGCCACAGAATATACTTGAGCTTTATTAGTAAGGAACCTCCCTACTTGTTACAAGGGAGTCTATTTGTATTAGCAGTTTTGCAGTTTGAAAAAAAAACCACTATGGAATATTTTAATATAAATCTCTTTCTCTCAAGACATAAATTAAAATAGAAATTTTTGTAGCCAATTTATAAATTTCGTTACTGTGACTTCAAAGTTAGTTAAAAAAAACCGCTGTAAGTAGCCCTAGCCCTCTGCTAACGATACTTATTCTTCTCTAAAACAGCGTTTAAAAATATAGCGACAAAACTGTATCTTATCTGAACAGATAGCTGTATTAAAACTCTATAGTCACTACTTAACATTTTGAGGAAACACACGCGAGGCTTGTATATGCCAGTTTCCATTGCCGTCACAATGCTCCTTTATGGCTGGACGTGACCTTGAGGCGTTAAAAACTTTTATTATTTATTTTACTGGAGACTCCTCTTAAACTTTTAATTTGGTTCTAACGTATAGTCTAGGCAGTTTTCTATTTCCGTCTCTAATGTGTATTTTCTGAAAGTGAAAATGGCTCATCACAATCCCTTTTTAGGTACGAAAACAATTTGTGCAGGATATTTCAATTTGCAGCACACTTTCCTTTTTATTACTTCATCATAAAATGACAAGATCTCCGCAGAGAATTTTAAGAGCCAAGTTACTGATGTAGAGATTGCTAATTGTCGGCGGCAAGAGGTTTGTTGGAGAAATAGAGGGGGGGGGGAGTTGTACATTAATAGAACCGCACTTATAACAATATTATGTAAACAGTAGGTGCAGACACCTGTATTATTTATTTTACTATACAGTTTAATTTACCTAATTTCTCATTTTACTGAAAGATAACTACATTTCTTTATTTTCTATGTGCCTCGTTATATTTCATGGAGGAGGGGGGGGGGTTGAACCTGTCTACGCCCCTGAAGCTGCACGTTAGTTCAGTGCCTTGCGCAGAGGCGATGACACATGCGATGAGCGTACCTGGGTCATCCGTAGCCACTCCGCGATTGTTAACCTCGGACACGCAAAATACCTCCAGCCATGCGGAACCATTGAGAGCGCATGGAACTTACATTAACTCCAAATACGTCAAATGAATTCTACAGATTTTTTTGGAAAATATAGAAAAACTACAAAGAGGCAATCGTAGATAAAAGTTTTTGCCAACTTTGCGAACACAATTATGTTGCAATAATGGTGTATTTATATTGTATGTCATCTTCCACCACAATATCAAATATTTGCTGCGTTAGAAGTAGCTCGGCGGAAATATAGATCTGAGAAAATATTTCCTCTCGTAGTAAGTAAAAACAATTATGTAGAAACGCCCTTTCTTCTTTCTCTGTATTGGCTTCTATAGAGTTGTAAATACGATTATTCTCTATAACGTTAATTTATGTCCCCGTGTTCCCTTAAGAGGAAGTATCCATTCCATCTTCGGTTCTTCTTACAAATCTTCGTAATGAACATTTAAGACCCGACATAAAAAAAATCAAANAGTATCCATTCCATCTTCGGTTCTTCTTACAAATCTTCGTAATGAACATTTAAGACCCGACATAAAAAAAATCAAAGCTAGACATGACATGGAGAACTACTAAGCGATTTTTTGAAATTTTTACTGTTTCAATTACACCTGTGTTTTCCCATGTGGGATTGATATTGTTAAATAATCAGGTAATATTTGATTACGGTCACAAATCTTACTAATATTACAAATGTGAAAGTTTGTGTGTGTGTGTGTGTTTGTTACCACTCAGCTCCATAACGACTGAACAGATTTTGATTAAATTTGGTATGTAGGTACTTACTATAGGTCCTGGAATAGGACATAGGATACTTTTTATCCAGGAAAATTGTACGGTTCCCGTGGAATAACAACAAAACGTAATTCTGCAACGGCTGAGCCTTCCTTGGTAAAAAAAAAGTTTTAAACGCCTTAAGGTCACGTCCTGCGGTAAGGAAGCATTGCGTGTGTTCTGTTTCCTCAGAATTTTAAGCGTCGACTACAAGGTTTTAATACAGCAGTCTGTTCAGAAAAGACACAGCATTGCCGTTATAGTTTAAAACACTGTTTTTACAGAAGAATAAATATCGTAAACAGAAGGCTACTTACAGCTATGTTTTGCTCTCTGACACTGCGAAACTCGCGATTTTAGGGTAGTTTTTAACATTCCATGTTCCAGCGGGTTTTTCTGTAAAAATTAGTTGTGAGATCTTTAGTTTTTTTACGGGTCAACAGTAACGCGTGGATGAAATTTGACAATTCCATAGGAATCCCTACGTAGTGTAGGACTAGGAGACATTTTGATAATTTTTTTAAAATAACATTCGAGAAGGAGTGAGCTGAGTGACGAGTTGTGTTCGCTCTCTCACTGCTAGCGGAGCACTCCGCGAGTCTGGACGGGGACAAGATGGCCGCGACTGGGTAAATACAGACAGAGCTCTACCCAAGACATGGAGACATACACTCTGGCCGTCACATTCGGTAACTAGCCATGCAGTGTGGGGTTGGTGGAGTGAGGAGAGTATGGAGCAGCGGCGGAACGCAGAACCGGGNGCGACACGCCGCCAGTCCGGCTGTTAGCTCGGGCTCGGCCCCCGTGCTAACAACGCCCCGCCCACCTGCCGCGCCACCTATATCCTACCTGCCGCCAGCCTTAAGGCGACATTACACGATACCAGAGTCCGTAAAACCTTGTGCGAGGTCTGCCACGGCGGCCGGTATACGGGCTGGTGTGGCATCCGTCATTGCATTTCCCGCCTTGTACAGCCAGATTTCGTGGCAGGTTCGATGCCAGGTTTCGTACCTGGCCAATTACAACGCAGTTTCAGAGCGTAGGGCGATCCTGCTAGCAACTACTTGAAACGAGTTGATGAAGAAACCGAAAAGGACGCCACCATCATATTAATATATATATATATATATCCGTGAGGAGGTTGAAAATCTTCCATATATATTAAAATATGACGAATATTGGCGATAGCTACTTTAATAGAACCTTTACTTTCAATTACTGTATAAAACCGTTCTTAACATTCAAAACGTTACCTTCATAATGAAAAAATTAATTCAAGTGGTTCTCCTACCAACAGTTTATAAACATAATACTCGAATGTGAACTGGTAGTACAGTGGCAAAGTCATGGCACCTGTGAGTCAGATGTGAATTTGAGCGTGAGTTCGAAACTCCGTCG
The DNA here is from genome assembly GCA_002778355.1 of Clitarchus hookeri. Taxonomy (NCBI): domain Eukaryota; kingdom Metazoa; phylum Arthropoda; class Insecta; order Phasmatodea; family Phasmatidae; genus Clitarchus; species Clitarchus hookeri. The sequence continues at coordinate 102,507 of NQII01000804.1, forward strand.
GACCCTAGTTTTTTAAATCAATAAATGTTACATGCGGACAATAACTTGATAGGCCTACGCAAAGAAAAAACTATATTTTGCAAACGGTTAATAATTTTTGTCAAAATTAAAAATAACACACTCTTACTCTAGTGACTTCACATCTTTTTCAAGAAAATGAATGAAACTATACTAGTAAGCAACCAATTTATGTAAAAGGCCAACAGTACTACAACAATATTAATATGTTCTAGCTGGTTTTTTACAGGCCTATGCAAATTACTAACTGGTAGCAGTTCTATGAATGGGGTACATATTTACTTCAAANACTACTAGTAAGCAACCAATTTATGTAAAAGGCCAACAGTACTACAACAATATTAATATGTGCTAGCTGGTTTTTTACAGGCCTATGCAAATTACTAACTGGTAGCAGTTCTATGAATGGGGTACATATTTACTTCAAACCACACACTACGCATCCACCGAGGGTATAGAGTGCTAGTACGCTAACTGCTGTAGGGTAATATGAATCCTCCATGGCGACTCATATAGCGGCTGGTATACCGGCTCGTGCCGCATGGCTTGCAGAAGCCTGTACATGACCATGCACGGCAGAAGGTATCGTGTAATATCGGCTTTAAGGTCCCGATTCTCTTCACCCATTTTGCACGCATAGGCACCGACTGCGGGGGTGCTTTACGTATTGAGCATCCCCAAAAATATATTTTGGGGTGATCAGCAACCCTAATATCTATAAACCCTCAATATTACGACGTTAGTTATATTTTGAATACATGATTGCGCTCTGAGCAGTGTTTTCTAGGGTAGTAACAGGCAGGGGCTGCCATAAACCTTAATTTTGGCCTTAAGCCTCTCCACTTTTTAAAAATGGCGTTTAAAATTTTTTAGTGTTTTACCTCACTTCCCTTTTATCATTACTCCGAGTTTTTTTCCAGCATCCCCAATATTTCTTACAATTCGGCGCTCCTATTTGCAGGAATTCGTCGTTTTCGCATCATCATTTCAGACTCATAGTAACAACTGGCAATGCAAGATCATAGAAAATTTACACTGTACGAGTTGTTTAAATTTTTTGTTCGTAATATTAATTGTGCGTTTATCTACTTAAAAATACGAGAATAAATGTATATTTTATCAATAAGTTCCTGCCTTTTTGCAAGCAGGATATAACACACGGTGAAATTTAAATAGAAAGGTATTAGACAACTAGTAAATTTTCTATAATCAAACATTTTCAATAATACCTCTGAAACTGAAATTACGACACGAAAACGAATAATTTCTGCATAATAGGTGAAGCCGAGGCGTAAAGCTAAAATAGAAAAAAATACCGGCTTAACACATTGCACAAGGTCGTAATCACCGGTGCACAGTACTGTCAAAGACACAAGGAATATTAATAACCGTGCGTACTGCATGTCGTGGCGACAACACAATCGACGTTAACTACCGGTGGGACACACATAAGCAACCAGTTTCAACGGCCGGTATTGCCGAAGCCGGGGTAGAGACACGTGCCCCGCTACTGCATATCGCGTTGCCGCATTCCCCTTTCACTTGCTCGACAACCTCTGGTCGAGCGAGCGCATAATCCCACAGTCGCCGGCCAGTTACCGCAGCCTCAAGTTTCTCGTAACTAGCTCATTCCTGCACACGCGTTGTCAAGTGAAGGCTGATTGTTCATGATAAAGACAGCACTATTGAAATCAACCTTTGGAAAAAAAAAAGGCGCTAAACTTTTCTGCGTATGTGTTACCGGGCGCACTGAGTGGCAAGCGCTTAGTAGAGTTGGTTACGGTGAAGGGAAAGTAGTTCCATGTATTAACGTCGAATAAAAAATTTTAACCATTTGAGATAACTTGAATTATTTCTTTCGCTTTCTGTTTCGTTATGCACCAATGTGTAAAAATTAGCAGATTTGTAAAATATTTACTTTTGTAATAATTTCACAGTTTCACTTGACCGACGCAAGAATACACAAGTGCATACAAATAGATCTTAAACAGGGATTTCAAAAGTGCTCAGTTTACAGTGAAAACAGCCTTTACCGTGCGCGCCACAACTGCTGGCGACTCGCCTCCCTTGATGCCCGCGCACGGCACGGCCCGGCCGGCGGTTGCTGCTGATATTCGTAATGGCCCGGCTGTGTACTAACTCTTACAAAAACATTCGGCGCGCGTCGGCAAACACGCAGCTCATTATACCAAGGGGTGGCCTTATCTGTGGATGTGCATGATTAACTGATGAAACCCGTCCGTCATGTTGCGACACCCACAAAATTGGTAACTAACCTGTCGAAATTAAAATGATACTATTGTTTCAGAGCATGTTGATATTTAGCCTGGAAATTTAGCTGCATTAGTTGTTGTTTGTTTAAAAACTTTAACATTTAAATGCATTAAAACCACAACCCTGCCTTAACATTTTCAATGTTTTGGATGTCACAATATGGCGATGGACGACAATGCAGCTTCAATGATGCCATAGCATGTCATTTCCTGTTATTACTACCTCCATGGATTACACGGAGACTAATGTGTTTAGTACGGCAGCAGTTACCCGTAAATTCACTCACCAGCAGTTGTGGCGTTAACAGTACTCGCTCACTAACTTGAACTCACGCCACGCCACGCGTTTTATGTTTTATTCCCAATCAGCACACACTGATCCTCACGGCCGGTAGGATTTCCATTACGTCACAGGCGCTCAAAGTCCATTCATGATTACTGGTAACTATTTTGAAACCCTTCTTAAAGTACAAACTTTCTGGCTATTCCTCCCGCCTCGTGCAAACAACGCACCGTATTTGTGCACATTCCTTAAAAAAAATATTTTGCATGAGAACTACTTCTTACTAGGCGTTAGCAGCACCTATTTTCTCTCTGTTTTTTACTCATATTAATTATAAATGTATAATTATTTATACATATAATATTATTAAAAGACCAATTTAACTACAAATAAATTTCTTCTATGTTAAAATAAACATAAAATGCTGTGATGCAAGACGTATTTAGGAAACCACCAAACATGTTATATGTGGAGTAATTTTCCAAAAGTTTGATTCAAAAAGCGTGAAGATACTGCGATTTTCCCGCGTGGGCTACGTTCGTCTGCGGTCTGGTAAACTACAATCTATCAGAAATCACGAACAACCGGAACTTAACCACGTACCTGCCACAGCTTGCGCTTGTTTAGGTTAGTAACTTCTGCCGACTAGATTCGGAATTTTCTAACCAAAGCACGAGCTCTTTCCTTCGCTCAACCAACACGCTACGCCTCAACTGACGTGCTGGCCGAAAATACACACACTGGCTTCACCACTTTTGCGGGAATTCTTCGTTTTCGAATTCACAGTAATTACTGACAATGTACGATTGTATAACATTATGTTTTACTAGCTGTGTAATATTTTTGTGCGTAATTTTAATTGTGTGTTATCTGCTTGTTGTAAAAAGTCGAGAACTTATTAAAATAATATGTTCTCGACTTTTAACAACAACCATATAACACAATTAAAATTACGCACTAAAGTATTAAACTCGTAAAATGTAAATTTCCCATAATCGTACATTTTCAGTCATTACTGTGAATCCGAAATTAAGGCGCGAGAAATTAGAATTCCTGCAAAAAATGGTGAAGCAAAGCCTTAAGGAATTCAGGTTAACAGCATTTAAATGCAGTTTGGTGTTAACACAAATGCTCCGTACAGCGAATGTGTGAGCTTCGTACAGGAGATAATGTAATTTCGCTGAAAAAGTATGTTTTTTAAGAACGACCTTTAATGACAATGATTGTAATCTGAACGCAGCTTGAGAGTTTTATCGGCGTATTGTTCCTTATGAATATGAACGTAATCGCAGATAAGATATCGTGCGGGATAGGGTACAGGCGAGCAATTAGCCAAAAGCACTCCGCTGGAGAAAGCGAGGCCTCTGTAACACACAGTTATAGGTTACTCACGGTAAAGTGAGCACTTTTGAAAGCCCACTCATTTGGAATAATAGTAAATATATATTTTATTTCGGCCTTGGACATTAACTTTCGAGTGCGGTGGAATATGTACTCTCTTTGTTACTTAAATGGCAATATATATTTTAAAACGTGGTTAAAGGATAAGAAATGGCTGAAAGGAAAAGGTAACTAGAGCCTAAAAAGTGCTCGCTTTACCGTGAACAGCCTATACCTATATAGTCAGCGGTTCGCAAAGATGTGAATTTGACCCCGTAACACCAAAGACTAGAGTCTTTGCCCAAATTAGTATTTAAAAATGTCTCAGGTTCAGGATCCTCCCCTGACTTTAAGGTCTATGGACAGTTGTCTCCAATTAAGCATTGCATACCGACAATACAACTTGCAGAACTCATTAACTAAAATAATTTCGTACACATCCATTTCAGTTATTAAAACTATAACTTTCGTGGTTGAAATGGATGTGTGCATGGCAAAGCGTGGAGGGGAGGGAAATTAACTCAACATCCAAGGGAAATGTGTGTACGGTTCCCTGATGCGCCCAGGCGAGTGTGCAAACAATTGGCAACACACCACTCGATCGAGTCACGTCAACTTTTTTTACTGTATGAATTACGTCACCAGATAGGGAAGAAATCCATTCCGCCGGTCGACGAACTTGATAACAGACACGTTCGCCTGGGAGGCGAAAAGCTTCCGTAACAATTACACGGTTTATCTTGTGATCAGGCCTACGTCAATGCCAATGTTACATCTCGTAGAAGGATAGAAAATAAGAAAAGTAGATCCTAGACAGGGCTTTCAGAAGTGCTCAGTTAACCTTAAGCAGCCTATACCTGTTCTCGAAATGTTGATTTCACAATAGTTGAGACGTACATGTCGTTTGCTGTTGGCCCATCACTTCTTAGCTACTGCATGGCATGCTGATCTAGCAGTAGCTCCGATTAATAAATGGACTACATCTGCATATAGGCTCTCATGCGAAATCAACGCTACGGGTAGGAACAAAACGTTGGTGAGCAGACAATACTGGCCCGAAAATGCGTGATGACTAGGGTACAATTTGATCACACGAAACACCGCACAATACAAGGGGGATATTATGAATGGAAGTTCCACAGGACTAAAGAAAGTGTTGTGGAGAGGGAAGAAGCCGTGGTTTCTGGTCTAGACTGCTGAGCAGCGGCTTGCAATGGAAGTGCGTTGTCTGCAGTCTCAGGACCGCCGTCTGGAACAGCTGATTGCTGATCTGGTAACAAGAGTTACTCCCGCGGGCGGGATACGTGACTTACACGCGTCCTAAATGTTTTGCACTAGTTTCACGTTCCGCCATGCGACAGCGTGTTTGAAATTATTATAAACAGGCAGTGTATCATATTCCGGCCGGCTGTGCCGAAGAAAATGTGGCGGGGCTGGAAACCCACGAAGTTGTTTCTACTCTTCTACTCCAACCAGATGCGACACAGTTTCCCTAAGGGGACTCCCTAGTAAAATATTGTCATTAAAATCAGCAAAAATTATATTCGACGACATAGACATTGTCCACATGTGGATTTAAACACTACACTTTGAATCAAGACATAACATTGTATTCAGTTTTAAACAAACCAACTTTATTCGGAGCATGTTAGTACGTCCATTACATACACTGCCTACGTATATACAAACTATATTATCATCTACCGTAATCGGGGGTCACTTTGTGACTTGGTGGGTGATACTGTGACACTAATGTTCTCCCTATTATTCAAATTTTCTTTAATTTCTAGGTTGTTTCAAATATTCAGTGGTTAAATTGGCACCACTGAATATCTGAAACATCTAACTTAATAGTGGGGCATTTAAACACTATTTTGTGTGTCACAAAGTAACCCCTGCTTACGGTATACGCATGTATAATACTACTTATGTACTGTACATTATACTATATATAATATACATACGTGTAAAGTACATATACACTGAAGAGACAAAAAAACTGGTATAGGCGTGCGTATGGAAATAACAGAGGTACTGAACCAATCAGAGTAACGCGATGCGGTCGGCAGCGCTTATATAAGACAACAAGCGTCTGGCAAAGTTGCTAGATCGGTTACTGCTGCTCCAATCGCAGGTTATCAAGATTTAAGTGAGTTTGAACGTGGTGTTATAGTCGGCGCACGAGAGATGGGACATAGCATCTCCGAAGTAGCGATAAAATTTGGATTTTCGCGTACAACCATTTCACGAGTGTACCGTGAATATCGGGAATCCGGTAAAACATCACATCTTCGACATAGCTACGGCCTGAAAAAGATCGTGAACGACCGGAACAAACGAAGACTGACAAGAATCATTAAACGTGACAGACGTGCAACTATTTCTCAAATTGGCGCAGATTTCAATGCCTTCTACATACCTTCAGACATAAGTCGAGTCCATGCCACGTCGTCTTGCGGCAATTATGCGTGCTCGCGGGGGCCCTACACGATATTAGGCAGGCGTGCCAGTTTTTTTGGCTCCTCAGTGTACACACACACAGTTAATGGGTAGGATTTTTTTTTCAACGGTTTATTTCGAAAGCGCTTAGTTNGCATACCTTCAGACATAAGTCGAGTCCATGCCACGTCGTCTTGCGGCAATTATGCGTGCTCGCGGGGGCCCTACACGATATTAGGCAGGCGTTGGCTCCTCAGTGTACACACACACAGTTAATGGGTAGGATTTTTTTTTCAACGGTTTATTTCGAAAGCGCTTAGTTAACCACAAAACAGATTTCCAGAATATCTGCGTGTTTCTGGAGGCAGTTTCGTGGCCCGACACTGGGATCGCTAGCGCATGCTCGTGACACCATTGTGAGAGTGAAGATGTTTGGGCGGCTCATAAGTACGAATAGAGCAGCGCTGCAATGCGGAGAAAGCAGAGTATCCTGCGAGAAAATCCGCCGACCAGCGCGACTACCACGTGCGAAAGTCCAATACTGGCAGCGCCGGGAGTCGAGTCGGATTCGCCTAGATGGCGGGTAAGCGCTCTAACCGCCACGTAATCACGTGGCGGCTAGAGCGCCTGTGGGCAGTCGAGGGCGTGACTACTGCGCATGCGCTTTTGAAAACTGCACGCTTATTCATCTACCGTAATCCATTCGCGGTTTCTTCACACTTTGAACATAACCTTTGACAAATCACCCCATGTATGAAGGGCTTGGTTCTTTCGTAAATATGCCATCAATCTTTTAGTACTTCTATTAACGTAAAAGTTTTTGTTTTTTGTTCAATTAAACATTTACTTATATTTTACCTACAAATAAAAACATTTAATATTTAATATGAACAAAAACAGGGAGAAAATGTGTGTGTTGGCACTGTCTTATAAGAAATGGTTATCATACAAATATTATTAAAGTGACTGTACACGAACGCGTTGCGCTGCCTTTGGTGCTGTTTTCTAGACTGTTTGCATGAGGCAGAGAAATATAATTTAAGTAGAACTTTAGCAGGGCTTTAGAGAGGTTGGAAGTAACCGTGAATGGACTATATCCTAAAGGTTGTTCACGGTAAACTGAGTACTTAAAGCCCTGCTTAATATTTACTTGTATGCACATTGTGTATTCTTCCACCATATGTACAATAACACTGCCACGGGCAAAAAACAGGAAGCAAAAGAAATAATTTCAGTATTACAAAATGTTTCCGTAATTTAACTGATGAATTAGTGAAAAAGAAGTGCCTGTTTTTCTTCACTTATTGATTCAGTGGCATTTTCCACTGATTCATCCGGCGCTCGGTGTGAAGGTTTGAACTATATTAAGTGTGGTGAAGTGAGTGCATTCATGCGTCCTTTTTGTTCTAACAATCCTAATGTTAAAACCAAAATAAAGGGTATATATACATTTTAAAACTACACTTTCGATGAATAGTTACAACACGTACATTTCCCTTTTTGCCATCATCGTTGACTTCGTAGATCAGATGGAAAGTTAACGGTCTCATAAAGCGGAATGGGAATGACGTGGGTTCAATCAAAACACCCGCAAATTATTATAATTTTTCTTTCTTTGCATTTTTAAACTACGGTAAATTGCGGTATATAAACAGGAACTTTGCTTATTTCTGGTAATTTTTTTGACTAAAATTCAATAAAAAATTATAATTTGTGGCAAGCAGTTGGCCGTCCCTTATTCAATCAGAGAAATTGTTTCACTGAAACAACCAGTGGGTTTCCACCGATTCTCAGTGGAGCCATTTTCGCTGTTTCGAGTAGTTGAATTTCAATGTGGTTTCCCACTGATTCGAATTTAGAGTGCAGAGGATTTCAAGACTGCTCAAATAACCATGAAGTATATAGATTAGTGTACGTTAAAATAAATGATTAATAGAAAGACGCAGTAGCAGTAATGATGGCTGCCAGTAACGCAACGCCCTTCCAGAAACAAGGAAAAATTCTGCAACAGTTTCGTTCCCAGATGCGTAACTTGCAACCCCCGCAATGCGGATTGGTGAGGGGGGAGTCCTGAAGTTGGAGGCTTCACATATTTTGGCCGATTATGAGTTCTCATTTTAAAATTTTCGCTAAGAACAGTTCACGCTTACCACATTACCGCCGTTGTTTCATTTCCGACTCCCGTGGACCCCTTACAATGACTGAGGACAGAATTATACGATCTTGGAAAATAAATACATCCGCTGAAAAATACAACACCGATATGGTTGTGACAATGTGTTATGAAAATTGTTGGGTATTATTTGTGCTTTCTTAATAAATATTAGCAATTATATTTTCGTTTTGTAGGAAGTGTAGCCTTATGTGTAAAGCTGAATTTAATTTGTGTATTCCTTTCCTTTTTTTTAATCAAATTTATTCTTTTCGGTTGTATGTAATCATGGCAAGACTATTTACAACGTAAAATTCAGTTTTACAGGCGTTCGAATCAAAAACATACAAACGAATTAATGCATGTGTTATGCAAGAACAGTTCAGTGGAAAAGGACCAAAATTACATTTTACGGGGAGGGGGGCTAGAAGTTGTTCCACCAATTGGTGGACACTTTCGAGACTACGCCAGCAAGTTTAGGGGCGTGTACAGAAGAAGTCTGAAAAGAAGGAAGGTTCAAGCGGGACATGATCCTTTCCCCAAAAATCTTTACACCGACATAAACCTTGACCTGTGACTGTTTTTAAACTGAAAAGAAATATCATCAAAATTGTTTACAATTGACCTGCTTATTTTGTTTGAAAAATTTAATACTGTTTCTTAAAACAACGATAAGAGTGCACCACTCCCATTTCACGAATCTAAACTGTACACCTGCACCAAAGGAAAATGACCCCCCACGCTCCAACACAATGTGCAAGGTCCACAGTAGTTTACAGAATGTAGGCCGACATTCCCCCGTCACTTGGCCCGATACAAAGCCCACGTGACGTTACTATTGTGCGCAGAATTAAACACCCAAAGTCTGAAGAATCAATTTCTTCGACAATGACGTGTATTTTTTTTTTTTTTTACAATCGCCGTCGCGGCGCGGCGCACGGCGCGGCGCGGCGGCAGAACCGCTCAAGCCACACGGCCCGCCCACCAGGCGCCTGCCATTTCTCCGAGAAAGTGAACGCGATGTAGCGCGCTGCACGTGTTCCTTGCGTAGATATGTTGTTCCGCCAACACCCCGGCAGGGATCTGCTACTGCCATAACTGCCACCGACTCAACTTAGTTCTGTGTGTTATTTTTTTAGCTTTAATGGCAATGGCGTGGTGGCACCGAATTCGGATTTTGGTTGGATCTCCATTGCCTATACTGACTACGAAAAGAGTAACTAAAAAAACGAACACAATATGTCGATGAGGAACGCAAATGCAATAAAAATACTTACTGCATTGTCTGTTTCGCTTGTGGCTTTTGCTTTTTTCGTATTATCGTAATTATGCTGTCTTCTTTTTTTTCTGTTTCGGTGTTTGTCTAACTGGATCGTTGTCCCTTGTTCCATGTGTGAGTATTTATATTATCTCATTTTTGTTGCATTTGTGTTCCTCGTCCATTTTTTGTTACTCTTTTCGTAGTCATTGTAGGCAATGGAGATCCAATCAAAAACCGAATTCAGTTTTAGTTCTACGTACCTACCTCGAGTTGTTTTTGGCAATTAGAGGCACAGGAGCGAGGGAGCTATAAGGTCGACATCGACCCGTGGACTTATCACTCAGGCGCATCTAAACCCAAGGTTCTGAAATGACGTGCAGTGTGTTCCTGTTGTATCGTTAGAACTATGCAACTCTAAGCTGCGACCCCCTATCATTTTATTACTGCTGGTTTTCAAAAACCTGTAGACTCTTGGATTGAAAACTTTAGTGAAATCAATTGAAACCAAATATTAATGCGATTGAAATCAAACGTTAAGGCTCCCGTCTACCTGGCCGAGAAACGCGTCAAGTGCGCAATCGTCACTTAGCGCAAGGCTCTGCTGGCGTGCAGTGTTTTCGTCATTCTGCGTCTATCTATGGGACTTTCAGTAGTGATCCTATCAGTGTATAGGTGGAAAAAGTGTGCAAAGGTTCAAGGTAAGGGGCCCTTTAATATTTTTGTATGTCTGGCGCGTACACTTTGAAATATAGCACTTTGGAAAAAAAAACAGCGTTCAGCTATGTTGGAGTGCTCCGAAATGGTGTTTCTAAAGTGCGAGAGATCTTCAAAGGACTTATAACAGGCTTCGTCTAAAGTGTGATATTTTCGTATATCAGCACATTGACGCACGTTTCATAGTTTCGTGGAAAAATGAGTATTTCAAACACTATGCAGCGCAGTTCAAGCTCCAGGTGGACGGGGTCATTTATAGCACCGTTATGAAATTAAGGTTAAAAATGAGAACTGTGGAGCAGTATGCTGTGAGCGCCACAAATGCTGGCGGCTCTACCCCTTAGATGCCAGCGCTTGGGCCGAGGGAACGGCCCTGACGACGGCAGCTGATATTACTAACGGCCCGCCCGGCTGTGTACTAACTGTTACAAAAAAAATATTCTGTGCGCATCGGCCAACGCGCAACTGATAATACGAAGTCTAATGTTTTTAGCATGGCGGCAGACTGCGCACACAGTTAAATTTTATACGTTCCAATGTGGCAGCACAGATAAACATTACCAGTGACCAACACAAAAAAATTGGCAGGTTAGCCAACTCGCATTACCATTGCGGTAGAAATTAGTTCCTATGGTATTTTGCAATTTTAGTAAAGCTCAGCCGCGTCAATATTTTTCTTTGCTTTCTTCAGTACTCCGCAATATTGCAATATTATATGAGCACGAAAGTGTTAAGTCCTTGTAGTCTGGAAATATTTTAATTCATTGATTTGGTTTCGGTGCAAAAACGCACCAAGTTACCCGTGTTGTGCAGGATGACGGACACGGTGGTGACTGACTACACAACCAACACCTTAAAAGTGCACAAACAGGCGGATTAGTACAAGCTGCCACCATGGACTAGACAGAGTATACCTCTCCCTTCGTCGGCCAAATTCATCCGCCAGGACTCTTAGCGCTAACTACTGGATTAGAGACGTGAGCCCGTCTAAAAGGGCAGACTCGTGACCAAGCCACGCCAACGGCCGGGTCTACGTTAGCAACTACACGGCTGGAAATGACGAAGTAGAAGTTCCTTGTTCAGGATTACAAACCACCGACTGACCCCCGCCCACTTCCAAGGTGCGTTGCACGCCAAGCTGCCAGACCGCCGATCAGACTACCCCGTTTATAGTCCGTTCACGACTACTTCCAACTTTTCTGAAGCCCCGCTAAAGTTCTACTTCCAGGATATTCCTCCGCCTCATGCAAACAAAGCTTAACTAAGTCTAGATAACTACACCATAGGGACAACGCACCGCATTCGTGCGCACTCAGTTTAATAATATTTTGCATAAGAACTACATCTTAATAGGCGTTTTAAACACATCTATTTTTTCGCTGATTTACCCGTCAATTATACATTAAATATTTTAATTTATAGACGAATATAAGTAAAAAGTTCAATTTAACAAAAAATAAGATGGGTACTTTTATGTTAACACAAATATAAAACTCCTGTATATGACATATTTACGAAACAATCAAGCACGTCATCTAAGGGGTGATTTATCAAAGATTTGATTCAAAAAGTGTGAAGATACAGCGAATAGAAAAGCAATTACTTAGAAAATCGGACTTTTGGTTCACCCGCGGTAAGGGTTCAACTTTATTTTCACTTTAAATTTCATCTCAAAAGTTATATTACAGGTAAACCAATATTCATGAGATTCTAATAACACGAACAATTGTTTTGAGCTATAGTCTGTGACGTATTACTTTTATACAATTTTGAAATTTGCACGAAAAAAAATGTAAAACTCCAACTCGTTTTTTTCTCTCTCTCTTCCAATGTCATGCTTTTTTTTTTCAAAGTATTATTTCATATCACAACGAAAAATGATGCGCTAAAAAGAGTGTGCCCTACTGAATTTCCTATTGATTCTCCTTAACGGTGTTGGACCCCAAAAAATTAATAATTTTACTTTTTTACCAAACATTGTTCAACTTGTACACATTATATGTAATGAAATTTTCCACGGATAAATTTTTTTAACATTATATGTTTTAAATAATTTGATGTCAAATTCAATTTTTTTCGTTTTGCTGCGGCCATAATAATGAAAAAATTTACAAAGTAAAGTAATGCCCTGAGCTACCGTGTGACATTTAGTATGTAATCACCAAATAACAGTTCATACATTTAAAAAGAGTTAAAAATATTTTTATTTGACAATTATTTTTCATATATATGTGGCTTGTTATTTGGCGATGACATATACTGTATATCACGCGGTAGTCCATGACATTAATTTACTTTATAAATTTTTCCATTTCTACAATTTAGTTAGTATTTGTTGTTATGGCTGCATCAAAACAGAAAAGAAAAGAAATTGAATTCGACATCAAATTATTCAAAAAATATATAATGTTTTTTTATTCATGGAAAATGTAATCACATATGTACAAGTTGAACAATGTATTTTAAAAAACCGCCCACTTTTGTACTTTAAAAAATTAGATATGCTATAGAAATAATTAGAGGTTAACACACGATAAAGTAAATTTTAAAGAAAAAGGTAAAAAACACGAGAACTTTTTAACTGGCAGGAAAAATGCTTCGGTCAAACTTGGCGCGGTCACAGTACTAAACTACAGTTTCAAAAACAAGTGAAACTCGTGGATCGAAGTAACGTTGAGATACGAATGAACAAGTCTGTCCGAGTTCAACAGATACATACTTCGTCATGAAGGGAACAACAGTTTACCCTTCGCAAAGGAATCGAGGGCAAATTAATTCGTACGCAGTTCAAGATACACAATAATTGAAATCAAACTTCCGGTATTTAAAAAAATGCCCGTAACCGTGCACATTTTACAAACACTTCACTTACTCCCAGCCAAGTTGATAGCGACATACGAAAATTAATTACAAGTTTTAACGTCAGATGTTACACGTTTACATTCGCGGGCATTGAACTCTTCTGTTCGTTCCACTCTTGTAGAGAGTTAGTACCAGACAGTTTTACAGGTACACTTGTTCGACGCACAAATTTACTGGGCCCACGACAGTTTTAATTTAACATAAGGTGGAATGGCACAAAATGGCCAGAAAGTGTATTATTCTAATCAAAGATTAATAAATTACAAACAGTCTGTAAGTTACTTGTCAGCGTTTTATAACGGTGGTGTTCAGCACTTTTCGATTGTGATTAAAGGGTTACTTGCTACCTAGCTAAAACGTTAGTTGCACTGTAGATCATATACTTACTTTATATGTATCACCATAACTTACATCCGCCATGCCTCAAGCCGACAATACAACACCAGGGTAACAAACCTAAGAATGTATGCCACATGGAAGATTTGGCCGACTGCTTGCCGTTTCCATGGACGTTTTCGTAATTGGTGGTGTATAAAGTTCGATGAAACGATTCCTACAAGGTTGAAATTTTAGCCAATAAGAGAGAGGGTGGTAGTCATTTTGTTTTGATAAAGAGCATAAGACTATTAAACACAAATAATTAGTAAGTAAAAAAAAATTGTTTACTGATTCTATTGTGTAAAAATTATGGGAGACATTCGTGTTTATTTAAAACAAAAGTTCCCGTTATAATAATAAGACAAAATCCGTGCTGGTCTACGCAGAAAAATCAAAGCTGTCACAATTACGAACTTCCTGCATCAGTTCTTAAACAAACAAACAAACAACAGTGGCATACAAAACAACCCGTTCTGTCAACTTACAGTACAGCATCGACATCTTCAGCTCAACTTGATAAAGTAGGTAAGTAAATATTTGTAATTGATTCATGTTTAAGTTTTGCATGACAAACCAAGCAAGATCTATATTTAGTTGATTAGGGCGTGATTTTGGTTGTTTTTATAGCAAGGGAGTGGTGAACCATGTAGGAAGGTTCACATTGTGGCTGCAGCCTATAGACAAACTATGATGGCTCAAGTTCACGTTATAACGTAATGTTACAGATAAGCATGTATGATCGCTTCGATTGCCATAAATTTAAATTAATACCTTGCAGGTTGCGTGATTTTAATCCTCTTTCAATAGTTATCTTCCGTTCCCATCCATAACCTTAAATAACCACAACACATCAATAGTAAGGGTAAGTACTCTTCAAAATACAGACGATGAAAGTCAAAACAAAAATTAACTCAATTTAAGTACAACACCAATTTGGCGTGCCAGGAAGTTCAACCGCAAGCACGCTCCCCCTGACCAAAGATTCTCCCTCGCCCAGCAGCCCAGTCCTCCCATCTTCGCCCACATCATCCCAAGCCTAAGCCCCAAAGTACACTCTTGAGGTCGGAAGGGCTTCCCTCCCAAAGAAAATATTGTTGAAATTAAGGCCTTTAGTCCAGTAGTTAGCCAACACAAAAAAAAAGTGAAGAGTGCGACGACGGAGTCCAGCAGCGATCCCAGTTGCGCGAGGTACCTATAAAGGTCTGTATACAATTGCACTATACCAACCTGTGCCTTATGACAAGGATGCGCTGATTGGTGCACGTGACCCTCTGACGTCATGGCGCTTTCCCAAGTCAACCTGTGTCCCAAGTTAATGCATTCAGAAAACCGAACTTTTGTCCCAAATGGTGTCCTAGGTTGATAGAAAAAGAAGACTTCCAATACTTTCGCGCGCATTCGTGGAATGTTTACGTTGTAAATGTAAACAGTAGTTGTGCAAGGAGGGTTTTCTCAAAACAAATGGGATGAAATGCTAATAAATAATTAGTGATGATCCCGTTCGGTCTGAACTATTTAATATGATGGCTAAAGCTTTTAAAACGTAAAGTTTAAAAAAGAGAAATTGGATGTCACTTGGCGAACTTATTTAAAATCAAACAGATAGGGCGTATGTAAATAAATATTCAAATCACCCATTTCGTAAACATTAAATAATAAAAAATTAAGCAAAATCAAAAATTACTACGTAACAACAAATAATGTGACGAATTTACTGCGACCTAGTTCCAGATTCTGAAAGCTCACTTCGGACAATGCATTTGTAGATCATAATCGGACTATGTCAGTGTGACGTCACTTGACGCCGAGTTACGTCCACGTCCACAGGAACGGCCGATTGTAGACAGGTCTTGACAGGGACAGAAGGATGTCGGCACCCGAGGCTAGTTCCGAGGCAAATCAGTCATACGTACCCCGGTAAACGTCGCGGAAGTTATCTCAGATAAGCCAATTTCTATACATAATTCATACTAGCAAGAATATTCTCTCACGCACAATAATTATTATTTCACAAGTTTTACGTTGAATCCCGCTAGGACGGTGCTCAATGCAGATCTCATTATAATTTAATTCCTTTAATTGGTTAATACTTTAGCAAAATTGCTTCTGAAGATTTAATAAATTTAACTAAATTTCATTATGCTGCATTTCTATAATTTCTTATATGTTATGAATGCTTTTATGGTTGCTTCGTAAGAATTTGTGAGTCTTTGATTAGTGATTTCAGAGAGCTACACGAGTGTGTTTACATATTTTTCATTTCATTTGAGTCCGGTGCAATATCGTATCGCATTGTCTGGATCTTGTTGCTACATGTCTGATAAACACTTTTGATATGATAAGTTTTATGTTGCTCTCAATATCACAAGTTCAGTTTATGTCAGATGAGCAATTACATCGTTCGACCAGGGTTAATTTGAATATTATTACATTTCATCACATATCGTCTTCCTTTGGTCGTAAGCCTGTATCGTGGTACGCGCACAGTTATAGCCGGCTTTAAGTTGCCACTCGACTAGCTCAAGGCGGAGTAACACGAGACTCTGTAAAATGGACGCCAATTAAATATGAATTAAAGTCAAGTTCCGGTGTATTTGTTCTATACTTTTATTTACCAATTAAGTGACACAGTTCACATACGAAGTTCAGAGTACGAACAGCTTTCAGATAACCAGACAAGTGCAGAACAGCGCCACAGTCGTTTACGAATTATTTCATTTCTTAAAAACTTGCCCGAAGAAATAACAAATGCAGCGACCTCCCTCACCGGCGGAGAAATAATCTAGCAAGTTCCAAGTTTGCCGGTGTGGGGGTTAGCGCCACGCCCGACGCGGCCTAGGCGAGCACTAGTTGACGACTGCTTCAGACGACTGACTTGATTAAACTACTTTCATCCACTGCCGGAAGGCGACAGGCCCACATGTACTTGTGCTGCCTATCACCCCCCTCTCCCTAGACAAGGGCCTGGTGGGGGCTGCCATGCACTCTGAAAAAAGCTAATCTAATGCTGACGCTTACTTAAAACTACGACGTTCGAAACGAAACGGCAAATGTATGCCCGATAAACGTACTATCACCGTAACACGAACCACCACGGCTTTTAATTTCAAACCCGATAAAAATATTACGAAGCTTAGCAAAACGAAAGAAAATGAAACACGTGCCCCGAAAATTAATAATACTGCGTCATTACAAGCGACTGTTGGTTCGGAGACAAAGTCACTGCAGTCAAGAGGAAGCCATCATTCGGAACCAAATGAGGTCACGATGGCAAATGACGTCCTGATGTAGCTAGCAGCATCTTTCTTCTACATACACAGACATCAAATTTTCGTATCGCCAGTTTCATTTCCAACAGTCGATAATCACACGTTTCTACATTGTTAAATATATTAAATCTCAGACACATTACATTGCGAGTATCAAAAATTGGAAACTGGTAAACATAAGTAACGAGCTACGCCCAATGATTAGCAAATGAAGACCACAAGTCAAGGGGGAATGTCAGGATTTAACACAAATGAGTAAATGCTGGTAAAGAGTGCATTTTTGAAGGGAGAACATAATAATATTATGTACGCTGCATAAAGGTGAATAGTCAGGACCGTATTGTGATATGAAAAAACTGTTTACTCTGTAAGATGGGGGAATGACGATGTTCAAGGGCGCAATAAGGAGGAATGTCTGTAGAATGCAAGAAGGTGAAATGTAAATTGCAATGAATTTTAATCGTTGCAGTTAATTTGCACAGCTAGCTCTATGGAGTGCAAGTTATGTATTATATGTGATAGTTTAGTTTATACAGTTCTGCTAGATGACAGTATACACACAATACAGATAAACATTTGAAGCTATCACGATGGACTTACTGTTCCTAACAATACTACAAATGATGTGTACTATCAGCGACAGGTGTCTATTCTTTCAACATACACATTTTATCATCTGGATATTGTGTGTTCTACTGTTGCCCAGAAACTGTGGCGGCAAGGCTTCTGATGAAGTAGCATAAATGCTTCATCATTTCATATGTCAAATATTGGATCCTGCACTACAAGACCTGGAGATTTTCTGAGACTCTTGTACTGGACAGAATAAGAACTGCACTATTTTCCGATTTCTGCATTATATGGTATGTGTTGCAAAAAGATTGAGAAAAACTAAAGTTACATTTCTCACACGTGGACATTCCTATTTGGGGTGTGACCATAATATGGCACTACTTAACCAGAAATGTCCTGCAGAAACACCTGATGATTGGATTGCGGAATTTGAAACAGGTAGCTGTAAAACATTTTCCTTTTCACGTTGATCAACCTTTACTGCTGCGAAACTGGTCATTTTTTAACCCCACTGTACCGAAAGACATGCCCTTTTTTCTACAAGGCCAATATTAGAAATTGTTTCTGAGCAACATCATTCTCGACTTGTATAACATAAAGACACTTTCAATGGATTGTGGGAGTCTGGCGTCATAGTACCCATCAATACTCCACATAATTTGCACGAGTCACTGCATAAAAGCACATTCTTGATACTGGACCACCTTGATGAAGGTAAGAATGTGTGTTTGCAACCTGTTAGTATGTGTATGCAAACCTATGTTCTTTGTATGCTGTAAAATCAAGTAACACTATGGGATACTAGCAATATACCATTTAAATTCATCTTTATTTTGACAGATTTGATACCGATATCTTTGGAGAAATTTAATGACCTCCAACATCTCAAAACAGTTTTGCAATCCTGAAGGAAAGAAATACCTCGAAACCCTGCCACACAGGACTAACCAAGCAGTCAACTATACTAAGAACAAGAAGATAAGCAAAACTAAATATAGTTTTCATATGCCTATTATAATGCAGATTTTTTGGGACTGTAGTATAGTTTATTTTAGTGTATTCCATTACATTATTACATTTGAGTTTTATTTTGTGGTCATAAGTTATGAAGCCTATGTCAGATTTAATTTAGTTAAATTTCAACCAACGTGCAAAATGTAATATGGTTAGACACCATTGTGGCATTTATCATTCTCGTATTTTTTTGTAATTGACAATCCTCCTTTTCGCAGAGTATAATATAAAGCTACGATACATAAATTATAATAGTATTTAGACAATATTGTTTGAACATTCTCTTCATATTGTTTTGTAATCTGTGGTGTGCACTAATTGTAGCACGATTGTTTCCAGATACATAAATTAGTTTAACACAGTGAATAATTACTTCCAAACTTTTACATCTCTCTAGCACAAAATTACATGAAATTGCCTTGTGCTCTTCAAATGGANACGTTCCCCCTTCTTGCCTTGTGCTCTTCAAATGGAATTGCAATACCGAAGTTGGAAAGTGCAAAATCGCAGCCGTCTACAAGCTTAACAAGGGCTTATTTTTATACTGCAGTGTACTTTCGTACGTCAGCTTCATCTGGTGTTTTCTTGCTGCTGCAATAGTTGTAGGCCCGCACAAAAAAAAACCAGTGACGCGGATTTACTTCACAACAATATTACATGACAAAAAAAAGGGTTTGTGATAGCTGTTACTGTCATACAGCACTGCAACGAGTTAATTTGCACAACAGTCTCAAACTGAGCACTTACAACATGCAGATGCAACCACTGCAAAACATATTGGTCTCATAAATTTTTTTCAGCTGCCACCATAGGTGCATTATAATTCGCGTGACGCGAAGCATGATTGTATTTCCGGTTATGGACTGAAAATTACATAACGTAAAACTTTACCCGACGGTGTCACTTAAACCTCCAAATATTACTGCGGAAATTAAGACAAAAATTTTAAAACCAACCTAGAAGTGCAGCGTCTTGCATATTGGCACTGTAAAGACTCGAAATAAGGTGTGAGACTCATTATAAGGTTATATGTGACCCACACGTATATGTCACACACATGGACGCTACATGAATTACGCATGAGGGCAAAGCTTCGTTTACACGACCGCGACTATAGGTGTGCCGGCTGGCAACTGATTNGCTACATGAATTACGCATGAGGGCAAAGCTTCGTTTACACGACCGCGACTATAGGTGTGCCGGCTGGCAACTGATTGACCCGATGATTTCATTCCAGTGGCGAGTATCGGAAAGCAGTAGTGTTTATTTTTTAAATTCCCAGAGACAGTCGGGATCTGATGTGTCGGATTCACAAAATCTCGGCGTTAATAATTCGGTAACAAAGCATGTTGTGTCTCATCACAGTTCCAGAAACAATGTTAAGGCTGCCGCTGTCTGTGTGTGTGTGTGTGTGTGTGTGTGTGTGTGTGTGTGCGTGTGCGCGCGCGCGCGCGCGCGCCGGCGCACGTGTCGCTGGAACTACGGGACTAGGCTGTGACCCTATAATTTTATTGGACGTGAAACAAAAGCACTACTCTATCGTATGTTCGTATACTTCTAGAAACAACAGCCTGTAAAGGCCATTTTCAGCGATTTTGGACGCACAGTAACTGGTTTCCAATTTAAAAAAACAGGACTTTCCAACTCACTTCCACGCAGTTCAAGCGCTGGTCGACGGCCTCCTTAACGCGTGATTGCATTTTCCGTAGCAGTGGACATTTTTACATGCCCTTGTTAAGTCTCATGGCGAAATTATTAAATACAACATACGCTCTAAAATTGCACTGGAGCAAAGCAAAATATGCTTCACGTTACAAGGGGACACTTCCAGTAAAGTAACAAAAGTTTCTGGGTAAATGGGAATTTCTAGAGGTATTAACTGCCATTTATTTTACATATTTGTATCTGATGTTATTTCTTAAAAAAATCATCGTCTCTGGCAAAAATTCTGCATTTGACATGCGTATAGAATCACGTACCAAAGGTTGCTTAACCAATAATTCAGCAGCAATACAAATCGTTATCATTTATCGACTGTATTCCAAGTTATTCTATTAACAAACCAATTATATTCAGGTGGCACCATAACGTAACGCCCATTTATTGTTATAAAAGTGTCATAAAATGAATGCCCATCCCGGCAGCTGCCTCGGTGCTGAAATTTTTACGGTTAATGGCCGAATTCCTATATATAATTACGCTATAGGTGTTCAGAAGGAGACAGTGTTAACAGTGTTGCCAACTGCAGTTTAATTATACCATTTGTGGTATTCCATTCGCTGTAGTATGCAGTATAATTAATCAACTATTCCACAGTTAAAGTATTCAAAATGCAGTGTACATTGTTACACTCAAAATATACGAACAAAAGGGTAAAATTATGTGGTCAATCATACCAACAGGCTGACGAGTGGCGAAATAATAGGAACTGAGCGCAAAACGGAGTGTGCATGTGCGTGTGTATATATATATGGTGGTCAGGGTTGTCAGATAACTCTCAAACGAGATATAAATTACATATTTCCACTCTTCCCCGCTCATTTAGTGCCGCATTCGGCCCTACAGCAATGGCAAGACATCGATAAGGAAAGAGCTATTAAATTAATCATAGTATTGACCATCGCAAATTAACGTANCTACAGCAATGGCAAGACATCGATAAGGAAAGAGCTATTAAATTAATCATAGTATTGACCATCGCAAATTAACGTAATTGTCATAAAATTGTGATTTTTCAAACGTGAACGTTTTCAGTATATTGCGTCGATATGTTGATCTTATTGTCAAGACTACTGCAATTAGGGTGTTAAATATTTTCGACATGGCATGATACTTTACAAATACTCTTAATATAAGCATAATTTAGGGAGATCTATGGTATTGCTACTGCAACCAAGTAGGCAACACAGTGTTCGGCATGGTAAGCAGGCTGGTTGCTAGCAGGCAGTACACATGCAGGAACTTTTCACTATTCTTCACCTTTCTTAATTATCTATCAAAATGTCGGGTAGGCGGAGTGAAGGCCAGACGACGATACTTACTGGCATGTGGACGAACAACAAACATTTCTAGAATATGATTCACCGTTGAGGATGACTACCACAACTTTTTCGAATGAAGTTGGTTTAGTTACGATCGTAGTGATTCGTTCAAAAGCCTGACACTCACGTGTTTCAACTAGGGTTACCAACTTTTTTTAGATTTACCATATAGGACACTTTCGATAACTCGACATACGACATCTGACCCCAAAACGTGATTTAGTAGAACTGTTATAAGAAACCAAATTAAAAATACTACCTGTAATGTGCAAAATTCAGTTATACATAAGTGAACATTTTCTCTAACAACATGCAACAACAAAATTAGTCTTAATTCAATGTTTTTTTTTCTGATACAGTCGACTTTAAAACACGAAACACCAACGCGCGCCGGAGTAAAAGATACCATACTCATCTCGGCAAGCTTTACTCCCGCGGACATACTTGTTGGCGGATGCCACCTGTCGGCGTCAATTGTAACTATCTGTGATCACTGGGTTAGAGCATCGCGTAAGTGGTAATTTATTGACCACGAGTTTATTTTCAAATGCCGAATTACGGTGTATACGACGTCCCGTACTAGGTCCACACAGTCTCTCAGTCCCACAATACGGGAAGTCCCATAGCGTACGGCAACCATCGTCTCTCCAACTTACGTATTTCTTGCATTATCTGCAGTTAACTCGAGCTTCAGCCCCAAGTTTAAGGGTTTTTGAAACCACTCGAAGAAAGCGATTTTAATCAAAGGTTTTAAAATTATTTTTTATGATAACATAATTTTCAAAACTATCATTTCAATGTACAACTTGGGCGAATTGAAATAGCAGGCACAGGAGACACATACCCCTTCCTTAAAAATATTTAAGACATGAGGAGCGCGTAATCTGAGAACATGACGAAAAAAAAATCATCTACAGTAAAAATAAAATATCCTTTCACGCTTTTCACGATCTTATCTGCCTACACTCTAGTAAGATAAGCAAGGTTGCCACCTTTTTTCCATTGGAAAATTCCCTGATTTCAGGACAAAAATAATTTTCCCTGACCTTCATTACCATTTTTTTTTTCTGTCTAAGGATTGACGCGTTTGCAACAAAACACACTTTTACACTAAAATACTTCTATGATCTTACAAAATTGCTCCCTATAGAAATCGCAAAGAAAAATACCCANAACACACTTTTACACTAAAATACTTCTATGATCTTACAAAATTGCTCCCTATAGAAATCGCAAAGAAAAATACCCAAGTATTTTGTCCACAAAAATAAAAACAATTCTATAAGATTTTTGTAGCGGTGCATAATTGATGATACTGCCAAAAATAACATGCATATCACAGAATTCCTTGACATTTAGCTAACTTGTTCGAAATTCCCCGACAGTTTTCAAATTCCCTGTTTTCCAGATGAGTTGCAACCATAATTAAAATATTTTATTTTGCATTCTATTGCAAGGTGACGACTTGTGGAGTGGAAGGGGTGGCAACTGGCAAGGAAA
>NQII01000804.1:130855-206794 GCA_002778355.1 Clitarchus hookeri
AATTTGTACATGCCTAAGTAATGACGAGATATGCTGGCGATTTCCGCCCACGAGAGAAATTAAAACACGTGCTGAAGGGTGATACACACCTAGATTGATCGCAAATATTGTATTTTGCTTTAGATATATCATAGTTTTCGTAAAAAAATGTCCACATAACACTACCCATAATGAATGACCCTAAAAAGAAAACAAAATGTACACTGTTTATGTTGGTATTTTGCTACATAAAGATACGTAAGTACACACATAAAAAACACAGTTAATATTAACAAGACTACGACGAACTTTCACTGAAATAGATACAAAAGAAAAGAGAGATGGTCATTTTTTTTTAGAAAAATTACTAAAATGATTGTGTGTTCATAGGAAACGTAGATACAGCTGCAGATGAAGTAGTTGATTCACGGGCAGGTGAATTCGACTGGAATCTTTGATTACCATTATTGCTTTAGATCTAAGTGCAATGCCCACTATTTTTAGGTACTTTTTTCGTGCATATAATTATGTAACTGAAGAACTGTACATGTTTGCAGGTACTTTTTCGTGCATGTTATTATATAGCTGATGCAAGAATATGTGAATAAGTAGAAACACTGTACATGGTTTACATTTTAAAGTAAGGGCGGTAACCCATTTTTGGTACATGCACTTAAAATTTTTTATGCTTAATGTATAACAAGGCGGCCATGCACTTATCAATGCATTGAACTTCCTTTGTAAAAAAACCAACAGTTTAAGCTGTCAGACTAAAAATCGATAGCATCTTTCCTCTTAATGTTTTAATTGAGTTATATCATTTTAAATGGAGTTATCGGCTAAAATATCGGCCGATATTATCCGCTTCACATGACCGATATATCGGCTACACCCATATCGGTGCATCCCTACTATAGACTGAAGTGAAATGGCATGGTGGTTCCTTTGATGTGGCCATCTCCATCACTGACTGGCTGCACGAGGCTCTGGAAGTGAGCCTTTTCTCCTATTGGCTAATGCGTGCTGCTGAAGAACACGAACACCTACTGACTGGGCTGCATCCGGGCAAATAAATTACCACATGCTGATTGGTGAACACCTTTCTGATGTTGCTGGCTAGAGACGTCATTTTGTTGGTATGTGTGTCTGGAATTCTCCGCACAGGTGACCCTTTCACTTCTGTATTCTGTGGCCCAGCATTCATAACAGCCTTTGGGTAGCCAATTCATAACCTTATCAATAACTGTGGACAATTAAATGGGCAAGTCAAGACTCCACCCCCAAAGGCAAAAGGCTGGGAGGAGCACGCAAGACAAGAGGGAGGTTGGACAAAATCCCTCTCCTCAGACCAAGTGTGAGTGTGTGTGTTGAACGGAAACAAATGGACCTTGCCAACCTACCCTCTTTACTAGTTGGGTAAGTTACCAAATACCTAGCATATACTAGTAATTAAAAAGTAACTTCTTGAGGCAAAAATTAATATTAAAACTCAGCATGTTAGTACTGTGGTCATTAAACACCACTCCACACATCTGTAACAAAATTTATGAATGGCACGAATTTGAATTTATAATATATTATGTACACAACACTAATAAGGTCCCTTCAGAGGATTCCAAGAGATCTAATGAAGGATGTAGGCCATCAACCACTGTTTAAAAGAAAAAAAATGTCTTTACATTTTGCAATTACTGTAACTTAGCACACAAAAACCAATTCTGACATTCGTTTGTAAAGGTGTTTTGATTAAAATTCAAATTCAACACAACTTTTCACAACCAGATTATTTCACATCAATAAGAATAACTTTGGCACAACAAACCTACTCTCAAAAATGTAAAAGTGAAGTGTGGGGGAACACAGATTTTACTTATCCAGTACCTTCAAAAAAATCTCAAAAATTATTACATACCAGACAAAATAGTATTTCTGAAACACAAACAGGAAAAATGAGGTGCAGAAGGACAATTTGGGGACCTCCTGCCAAACAGCAGCAATAAATGAAATAAAAAATATTAATGTATACGAAATTATGCACGTAAATAAATATAAAAAATGGTGCAGCGCCAGTTTTAGATGTAATAGAAGGGAACTGAGGCAACTGTAAAAACTAGAATAACTTAATTCTGAATTCTTGATTGATATGAACTGTTGTGGAAGGACATGAAAACTTGGGACTACCCAACACTTTTCTCAAAAGCTGTTCCTGGGAGCCCTCCTTGGTTTAAAACAAAGACAACTTCATATGGTAGGTACAGCCAAAAGCAGGGTTGCCACCTTTTTTCCACTGGAAGATTCCCCGATTCCTAGACAAAAATAATCTTTTTTTTCCCTGACATCTTGCTAATATTTTTTTTTCTGTAGGATTGAGGTCTTTGCATTGGAACACACTTTTACACCAAAATATTTATCTGATCTTACAAAAATTACTCCCTACATAAATTGCAAAGAAAAATGTCCACAATCATCAAAATTTTATACAATTCTGGTAGTGGGGCACAATTGATGATACATTGAAATTTTTTGACACCCACCCTTTGACCAAAAGAAAACCTTCAAGTACACAACAAATTAAAATCACACATCAAAAACTAAAATAGCTAAAACACAGGTAATTATGCAGTTTAGGAGCTATTCTGCACCCCTCCCCCCCCCCAAAGTGGTATATTTCCACTCTACTAATTATGCAGAACACGAATATACTAGGGGCATTAACATCAGACTAATTTTGGGTAATTATCTAGTTTAGGGGCTTTTCTGTAAAAAAAAAAACACAGAAAAGTGGTATATTTCGACTCTACTAATAACGTAGAACACGAATATACTAGGGGCATTAACATACCACGAATTTCCTAACATGTACCCACCTAAACTAACAGAACCTAACTCCACGATGGGCGAATCACTATTTTACGTTTTTAAACTAACCTAGGATTGTACGGCTCTAAACTAACCTAGGATTGTAAGGTTGTACAGTAATGTAAGATTATACAATATTTAAAAAATCTCCGATCAACACCCTACAATCACAGACTACATGGGAACCCTATAATCCTACGTTATTTTAAATAACTACAATCCTAGGTTAGTTAAAATCGCTACAATCCTAGGTTAGTTTAAAAATGTAAAATAGTGATTCACCCATCGTGGGGTTAGGTTCTGTTCGGTTAGGTGGGCACATATTATACAATTAGTCATACGTTAACGACGCTACTATAGTCGTGTTCTGCGTTACCTACGAATACTCCAAGGTTAGTATAGAAAGAATGTGAAATTGTGCTGTATAAACGTCCGGAAAAAGCCTTGTTTGACTTACGTAATATAACTACATTTGCACGTTAAGCTACCGGATAGGATTTGTGGGTTTCACACTAAACTACGAATTTAGGATTTTAGGGATTTAAAGGAACGTAAAACCCACACAAATAATATAAATGCACTCACCAATGTAGGCGGGTTGTACATACTCTTGTCAATGGCCCATTCAACGTCAGATCACTAGATGAAATCACAGTTTTCACGAAGCACCACATACGCGAATATAACGCACTGAAACACTCATTTACAGCCGAATATATATACAGAAGCACTCGTTAATAGGCTAATATAACGCAGAAACGTAGTCTTGCTTGCTTTTTTTCCGTCTTAAATCACGAACGAAGCACCATCGAACTGACCACGACCGCTGCCTGCATGCATACTAACGTATGACCCGTGATGTCTTATGCGCCCGGCAGATTGCGTGAATATGCTATGCGTAGCCATTATTAATGGCGGCAGACGTTAACAGGCGTAAACATCAACTTTCGCGATTTCTTTAAATATGTTCTACTTATTTTAACATTACGCCGTCTTGAATATCAACAAGGTAAGCTATGCAGAACCCGTTAATGCAACTTTTGTTGGCATAAAACGTTTCATTCAAAACGTAAACAAACTGTCAGAAACAGTCACCTCACAAACTTGTTCAATTTTTTAAAATATGTTGTACTTATTTTAAAGCCATGCCCCCAATATATTCGTGTTCTACGTTATTAGTAGAGTCGAAATATACCACTTTCTGGAGTTTTTTTTATTATTTTCAGAAAAGCCCCTATACTAGATATTTACCTGATTTTGTAATATGTGCCCTCCTAACTTAACAGAACCTAACCCCACGATGAGCGAATCACTATTTTACATTTTTAAACTAACTTAGGATTGATGTGTTTTAAACTAACCTAGGATTGCAGGGTGTTAATGTAACCTAGGATTGCAGGGTGTTAATGTAACCTAGGATAGTAAGTTTTAAACTAACCTCGGATTTTAGGGTTTTAAACTAATATACGAATTTAGTCAAATCTAGGATGTTAGAGATTTAAAGGATTCGTAAAAACACACGGAAGAATATCAATTAGCAAACCTAGGTAGCGGCGAGTACAATTCCTCGGTCTTCGGCCAATTCAACTGTTGTACACCTTACCTCACTCGACGAAACATGTAACACCCGCCACATAGGCGAATATTATGCACAGAAGCACACGTTCATAGGCGAAAATACACACAAAAGCACTCGTTATTGCACTCTCAGTTTTTAAATCGGTCAGATTCGGACGTTACAAGTCGCGCTCGCAACAACACAACCGCACTGTTTTGCATCTGAACGGCAAATGAAATTCGATGACAATGACGTTTAAAAGACAGTTACGATGACGTCAACGACTTACAGCCAATAAGGTGACGGCACGATGCCGAAAATCCCCAAATATTAAGGCACCCGAAGTAAAAAAAAAAGTGGCGGACCGCTCGTACTATTAACTATTTTATTTAATACGTTCTATTTATTTTAACATTGCACCCTCCTGAATATACGTGGCCGGTAGGTAGCGTGGGAAACAGTGATGCGCAGCCATTAAACATGGCGACCGGTCAAACTGCTCTTACATTTCGCAAACTTCTTAAATTTTTTTTTATAGGTTTTACTTATTTTAACATGACCCCCTCTTAAATATGAACAAGGTAAGCTCTGCAGAACCCATTAACGCTAATTTTGTTGGTCTAGGGTGTTTCGTTCAGAAAAGCCCCTGAACTGCATAATTACCAATCTTTCTATCACTCTAAATAAAAACTTGTTGGGAATTCCTTTCACCTCCTTTCGTGCCCTTCCCCGGTTATATGGAATGAGCTTGGGCTAGGTTCCCTTAGACCATCTACTGCCTCGCATCTAGATCCACTGCAGAGAGGGAAAGGGAGTTTCAAAGTGCATCTGCTAAATTCATTCCATTTTAGAATCTATCTGTTACTCTTCTTCACACCACTCCAAGGGAACAAGCCCTACATCCATCTCTAAAATAGTGGAATCAGGCACTTTCTCATCCTCCTGACTAAAGCTGACTAAGTTCATCACAACTGGAAAAACATTTCCGAAATATGATTTGTCACATCCGAGAACTAAGACTTAATACCACGCCACATAACCGTTAAAAGGCCTTGTGTAGTCAAGATTTTGCCTACTGCAAGTCTTGACGTCTTCCCTATTAGGCCTCAATGATGTCGAAAAAAAGACCTCTCCTTCTGTGGCTCTCTGTCAAAAGATCTTTCAAACCTTTGTAATTGGTTGGTAGACTACACTGGACGTACAGCAACCTGTCATCAGCATGTGGGGAATCCCCACCTTCCATGCCTCTATCATCACAAGGACCCTATTCAAAATGACCCGTTTGTCTAGCTAGTGAATCTTTTGGTTCCTCTCCACATAGGCAAGATGTCTCCCAGCAATGAACCATTTTGGATGTTTTGGTTGGACAGTCACCAAGATTTTCCTAGTGTCATCCGGCCATTCCAATTCCATCGCAGCTCCAAAGGGGTTCTCTCTCTGCACTTCACTAATGCTGAGCTAACTCAATTTCTCTCTTGACTTCTTTATCACATTCCTCCTCCTGAAAACTTGGAATTTAAGCTTCAGCTTCTTGGCCGTTTTGCATCGTTTTTCTAATCATAAAAGAAATGGACATCCTTGATCTCTCCCTCTCTCTCTCCTCAGCATCACTTTCCATTCCAACATCCCTCAATGGAGTTGCAGCCACCTCTTGTACGCAAAGACCACCGGGTTACACTAAAAAGGCCGCCATGAACCCCTTGCTGATTCTTCCTTCCACATTCTCTATTTTCTCTTCCAAATTGATTACAATCTCATTCTGATCAATTATCATTGTAATTGGTGAGTGCGCACCAATTATGCCCTGACCCGACGTCCATACGTCAAATTATTCTAATCTTTTTGCCACTTCCTGCAGGTATTGTAACCACAATCCTGCACTCTCATTTTTCAAGAGCCCATAACTATCACCAGAATATTTGTCTGGACAGATCTCCACCAGATCCCTTTGAAACTAAATCCTCAGGTCTTCAATTTTACCACATTTTCTCAAAATGTGATCAGGGGTGTCATCCACTCCACAGGCCACACAGAGAGGACTATCAACAAGCTTAAATCCATGCAGCTTGGATTTGAAGTTGCCATGCCCCATCAAGAACAGAGTAGTACTGCCCAGATGACAGCCCCTTCCTCCTCATCTTATCAACAATACCAGGCAATATCCTATATGTATATACACCCAAGTCAGCACTATTGCATTGATGTCTGCACTCTTCCAAAGTGGCATGTCGTGCCAACCTCTTTTTCATCGCTGTAATTCCCATACCTTAGGCACGTTCAGACAACTGACCCTTTTCTTAATCAGCAAATTGACAAGGATGGCATCGGAAAATCCCTGTGAAGTCAGATTTGACAGAATTCTATACACCCTTGTGACAGCTATCATCGCCCCTCTTTGACCACTACTGAGAACTCATCTCATGGGTATGGGTAGCCACCCGATGGCCAGTAAGACTCCCTGATAGCCTAACATTTGAAATTTTGAGCTCCATGTAGCCGGAGAGACAGTTTGCAACTTACAACATTACCACAACCTTGTCCGCTAGATATTGTACATGGTCATGGAATAGAAGATGATTATCAACCGTAATCCCCAAGTATTTTATCATCTCTCTGAAATTTTATTACCTGTCCACCAAATCAAATGTTCTGCAACCTCATGTCTCACTTTCAGCAGGATGGCAGATGTTTTCTCAACAGAAAACTCAAGCTTAAGTTTTTCCACCCAGAATAATCTGGAGGCTTCCTTCAAACTCCTTCCTCAGCCATGCTGGAACTATCATGTCATAGTCTCCATAATCATAGACCAAGCAACCATCTGGCATCCTCAGCCATAGCAACTCATCAAACAATATATTCCACAAGACTGAACCCTATAGACAGTCTTTTGATGCACCTACTTATTTTTCAACTCTCAAGGGACTGACCTATTGTCTATAAGTCCAATCCCTTAGAAACCCTTGCAGTACTCTGTACACATTCCTCAGACATTCGAACATCTTGAGCCACCACAAAACCTATGGTTACCAAACATTATTGAACGCACCCGCTACGTAAAGGGGAAATTCCCACAACATAACATTTCTCTCTAGTCTCGACTGTCAAAACCATAACAGCCAACTCTGTACTTTTACCACATGCGTTCCTTCTGTTACGTCCAGGAATTCCATTAACCTCCTGTTCAATAATGTATACACTTTTCCCCTTGTTGACAACTTTACATGTCCTGGATATATCCCATTTAATTTACATAAAATCTTCCAACAGTCCTCCTTACCATGAGCATGGTAACTCGCCACTCTCTTAACACCTGTTGAACAGTGCCAGCATATCTTGCTTTATCCTGGGATATATTTTCTTCAAGAGTTCTCTCGTAAGCATGTCAAGGGCAAGTGCCTTCAATTTCAGCGTTCTCAGTATTCTGTCCAGATCTTCAATAGAGAAATATTCAGTATTTCCTATTGTTGCTTCCATGTCCACCTGAGCCCTTTATGTAACGGTGATAGTCTCTCACCAACCTGATTATCATCCAGCAACAAACAACGCATTCAGAACCATTAATGCATTTGCCTTTATGTCCATCACAGGTTGCCCCTTAACCACAATGCTTGGCAGGTTGGTGGAAAACCTAAACTTACTGGTACAGGTCTCGTATATGAATCCTTATGGGGCTTTATTTCCATCCATCAGTCACATGCACTCTCCAGGCTATTTGCCCCTATTTACTCCAGGAACATTGGTAGGTGCTCTGACACTGTTGGCGCTGTAGTAATATAAAATAGTTTCAATACAATATTTTTTCATAGCTCATATAACACAGAAAAGTGAAACATTTACCTGCACACACAACTAAACTATGTCGGTTTCCCTCAAAATTAATATTGCATTCCTATAATACTTGCTTGCTGAAAACAGGTTGTTACTGTTACTTTCGAGGTTGTTACTTAAATAGGAAGTCCATTTTAGGCCAGGCTATCAGAGTGGCAATAAAAACAGGGTCACAGGTAATTTACCCCCAGGCCTTAATTTCTCTGAAAACCACAGTACCTCTTTGGCTCTCCTCGCAGTCCGGAAACACAGGATGTAAGTGAGTAAACCATACGCATTGTAACTGGAGAAAAATTTACAATGCGTGGCGACATTCATTTCAAATAATTACTATTTTGTCACAGTCAGTACCATACTCCCTCTTCATTATTTTCCTTACTTCAGCGGAAGAAATGTCGAGGCAGGAAGTCCACGTTATGTAAACAGTTTACACCTAGTGGTCAGCGGTAAATATTTGGAACCACTGGGCTACAAGTTAAGTTCTAAAATACTTGTGGAAATTTGCATATTTCAGTGCTTCCATCAATTACATGTTCATTAAATTAATTCAATTTTTCTCATAAAATGATCTTAATCATTGGTTGTTACACGCCACCAAAGTTTTTATGAATTCAGGCAACCTCAAGTCACAAATGAAGCATCTCTTGAATTTTCACGTTCGCAAAAAACATAATGCCAATCTTTCGTAATATCCACTCACCAAAAATTACCTACAGCTTTTAAACAAAAAACCTGCTTACTATGGAATAAGAGGCATTCCATAAGAGTATGTGCAAATTTGTATAAATTCACTGTTCTGGAGATATTTCCCATTTTTCATGCTCTTTTACATTTGTAGTGATATTTTTGTGGTCTATTTCAACCCAAAATTTCTCTGATATTCATGGTTCTCTCCATTGTCATGTTTTATAGTATATACTGCAAAAATAACACTGCAACTAAGCAATTAAATTTCAGCAGGATTATTACCATAATGCTGATGCATACCATTATCCAAAAACTTATTATTTTTATTTCGTTTTTTCAATACATTTTATGTTATTCTAATTTATGACTAACTGCCATGAATAAATTTTTAAAATCAGGCTGACATGGGGTACCAGGATGGAAAAGGTGAAACACCTGAAACAAATGTGAACTTGTTCGATTGAGTATAAGACAGTAATTATTAAGTTTAAGGGCTTTTCTGTAAAAATAAAAACAATTCACGGAAAATTGTATATTTCCACTCTACTAATGATGCAGAACACGAATATACTAGGGGCATTAATGTCCGATTAGTTTCGTAATATGAGCCCACCTAACCTAACAGAACCTAACCTCACAATGGGTGAATCACTATTTTACATTTTTAAACTAACCTAGGATTGTTGCGTTTTACACTAACCTAGGATTTTTCGAATTTACACTAACCTAGGATAGTAGGGTTTTACACTAACCTAGGATGTATGGGTTTTATACTAAACTACGAATGTACAATTGTAGGGATTTAAAGGAACCGTAAAACACACCAAAAGAATGTAATTTTACTCGCCTAGGTGGGAGCTGGTATAAGTCCTCTGACATTAATAGACGTAAACAAACATATTTCGCAAGTTTTTTAAATATGTTCTACTTATTTTAACATTACGCCCTCTTGAATATGAACAAGGTAAGCTGTGCAGAACCCATTAATGCAACTTTTGTTGGTCTATGACGTTTTGTTCAGAAACGTAAACAAACTGGCTATACTGCTCATTTCACAATTTTGTTCAATTTTTTTTATATGTTGTACTTATTTTAAAGCTACGCCCCTAGTATATTCGTGTTCGATGTGATTAGTAGAGTAGAAATATATCATAATTTTGAGGTTTTTTTTTTGTGTTTTTCAGAAAAGCCCTTAAACTTATTAATTACCACGTTTTTTGCTATAATTAACAACAACGATGAGATTTGTCAGCTAAACATCAAAGGTTGTTAACCATGTCACCATAAAAATTTGTTAGATGAGTGGGATGAATGTAAATGTGCAGGGCTTCAAACAGTACGTTTAGTTTAAAATGTCGGACTGGACCGAACTCAACTAGAGTCAACACGGAACGAACATGAAGTGAACCAAGACCGAAAATGTGTTTATAGTAAAATTTTCAATCCGGATCAATGTGTAAAGATTTCGTGAAGTTGGAGCAAACCTGCACTGAAAATTACATAGACATCTTTCATCAACACCGTGAAGTAGAGAACACATGACTCTCGAAAAACAATGCATCCAATAATGTGTTTCCTACACCGCATCGGACAAAAACTCAACTTCCATCTCTGACCAAATATTTCTTTGTGCCGTCTTAGCAATTTCTTTTTTGCCTCGCTTTACTTCCAGAAAAAACATAACCTATTATAAACAAACTAACAATTCAACTTGGCGACCACTGGTTTCATTTCACTCCGATGGGTGTTTAAAAGTAAACGTTGCAGTTGAGATTCTATACTCCAGTCCACCTTGGCAAGTGGACTGGATTATCTCACTCCACTCCCGATCTGTTTATACTAATGTTTCAATCGGGATTCTTCAGTCCACTCCAGGTTCCATACGGATTTAAATTTTACTCAAAACGCACTAATTAGGTACAGAATTGTCATCACTATAACAACTTGCTTTGGACGGTACTGTTGGTAACAAGATGAAACAAAAGGAAACCGAGTGGAATGGAAAATTGAAACTAGTTAAAGGAGTTATTTTAAAGAAGATTACCGAGTACTGATGAAACAACTCACTGAAAGGTTTATGATACCCAAATAAGCAAAGAAAAAAAAAGTCTCAAAGGGCTATTAATCAACACCTGATGAAATATGTCCCACCCAAGTACTTAATTAAAGACATTTATTCCCAACAAAATAAAATTTAGGCTTGAAGATAGCTAGACATGTTCCTAATCTGCAACATTTGTTTGTGTTGTACCATTGCAAGCAGCCAACACAATTTAAAACATCAATGACATCATACATCACATCCGGTGAATGAAAAGTTTTTAAGTTAAAATTCTGCCCCTATCAGCCTCCAAAATCACACAACATTTATGTTAGAAGTTGCCAAGAAGTTACAAATAAACATCTGTATCATTCCCTTAATCTGATTAATACACATACAAAATTCCTGTGGTACTAAAATTTCAACAGCAGGGAACCATGGACATTGGACACTATTTGAGATCAATAAATTTTCAAAAAATTAAAGCCTAATTTTACATGCGTATATAATAAATTTCACACAATATGGAAAGATCATGTGCATGCATTAGAAACCTGCTCAAACTGTCACAAGATCACACATCTACGAATGTACAGACGGGGGAAAGATACTGCTGTTCTTATTTGCAATGTATTTGGGCAGATGGCGAAAAGAGGACGTGGGGGCAGGGAGAGATTTAAAAATTGTAAATCATAGTAACAGCCCCACCACCCCATCCAAAAAAAAATAACACTATGTACATTTAAATACTATGCATTAATTTTTTTTTTTTACTTTATTTGGTCTAATGCCAGCTAAGTTTTTTTGCCAAACTATAAACTTTCGCCTTCTTTTAAGCTGTTTTGCTCATTTGAATTTAAAAAACTGACATTTTTGGCAGGAGAGAACCTACTATTTTATTGGTTTTCGTTTTAGAAACATGTAAATCGGTTGTTTAATATTTATCACCTTCTGCCAGCAAGTTGCAACAGAAAGGGCACTAGGTATCTTACATTTCTGTTGTCCTATGCATTGTACCGATAGTATTTTCAAAATTTACATGAAGCATACGTGAACCAACATACACACTCATGTTAACCATATATACCACCAAAACCAAACTAAAACTCACTAATACAGGCAAAAATCAGAATAAAATGAAAAATCAAAAGTCATACACAGTTAAAATAAGTACAATGATTAAGATTGACATTTTTTATTTCATTCAAATTAATTCATGAGATATTATAATACTTGTTAGTTATGTTTATGTTGGTGTATAAAGAGTACAATATTTTTAATAACAACCTTGCTCTCGCATAATGCACCAGTGTACACCTATGACAAATATAATTTTGTACTTGCACAGCAAATATTACTTTAAAATTTTCATATTGACTAGGAAACTTTCCTACAGTAAGTTTGCTTAAGTCTTTGATTTTCTCAGTGTGCACCTTATGAAACTCACTGCCGCTAATAATTACATTTGTACTGTAATTGTGGGGTAGATTAATGAAACTCACCTTTTCAGATACACTAGAACAGCGACAATATGTTCACGTTTACCCGAATCTGCTGTCTAGGAACAGCTACAACAATCACTAAGGTTTGTCTCCTGTGTTAGCAACATATTAATTTTATGAGGAAGTTCACCTAACTTTGCAGTTTTAAGCCATAGTGCCATAATTGATAGAGGCTATTCACGGTATAGTGTACACTTTTGAGGTCCTAGTTACTCTTTTCTTTCAGCCATTATTTTTATCCTTTAACCACCTTAATTAAATCAATTTTGCCAAGTAATGAACACAGTGTGTATATTCCTTCGGATAATTATACAGTTTAGCGGCTTTTCTGAACGAAACGTCCTAGAACAACAAAAGTAGCATTTATGGGTTCTGCACAGCTTACCTTGTTCATATTTAAGAGGGGGTCATGTTACAATAAGTAGAACGTATCAAATAAAATAGTTTAAAATACCAGTAATCCGCTGCTTTGTTTACTGCGGGCGTCATGATTCCTGTTGTCACCGTATTGGCTTCTGGGTAATTTATGTCACTATGATGCGTTGTTAACGGAAAATTTTGAAATACTTCAGTAGCCATTGCGCCTTT
Source organism: Clitarchus hookeri (assembly GCA_002778355.1). NCBI lineage: Eukaryota > Metazoa > Arthropoda > Insecta > Phasmatodea > Phasmatidae > Clitarchus > Clitarchus hookeri. The sequence continues at coordinate 143,898 of NQII01000804.1, forward strand.
GCTGGTATTAGTTGTGTCGTCCTAATCCGGCGGATTTAAAAAGGAGAAAGCAAGAAAGAGTGCTTTTGTGCGTTATATTAGCCTAAACAGGTGCTTCTGTGCGTAATATTAGGCTATGAAGAGTGCTTCAGGTGTTATAATCGTGTATGTGGCGTGTTAGTGNTTTGCTGGTATTAGTTGTGTCGTCCTAATCCGGCGGATTTAAAAAGGAGAAAGCAAGAAAGAGTGCTTTTGTGCGTTATATTAGCCTATTAACAGGTGCTTCTGTGCGTAATATTAGGCTATGAAGAGTGCTTCAGGTGTTATAATCGTGTATGTGGCGTGTTAGTGTTAGATGGTGTTTCGTCGAGTGAGGTATAATTGAATTGGCCATTGACAGAGGAATTCTACCAGCCCGTTAGGTGAGTTAATTACTATTCTTTTAGTTTGTTTTACATTTCCTTTAAACCCCTAAAATCCTAAATGTGTAGTTTAGTGTAAAACCCTGAAATCCTCGGTTAGTTTAAACCCCTATAATCCTAGGTTAGTGTAAAACCCTAAAATCCTAGGTAAGTTTAATACCCTACAATCCTAGGTTAGTTTAAAATGTAAAATAGTGATTTACTCATCGTGGGGTTAGGTTCTAGGTTAGGTGGGCACATATTACGAAATTAGTCATACAATAATGACCTAGTATATTCGTGTTCTGCGTAATTAGTAGAGTGGAAATATACCACTTTTCGGGGGTTTTTTTTACAGAAAAGCCCCTAAACTGGATAATTACCCTTTCAAAAATGCTTACTTTACCATGAATAGCCTACAGTATTGCTATTACGAAAAAGTAAGGACTCACCAACTCTGCCCTGCTGCTGGGGTTGTAGGACCCTCTTCTCGGTGCTCGGCGGGGGCTGGACTGCCTGCTGTCTGCTGGGGGCCGACTTGCCCGTGATCACCTGGGCCGCGTTCTTGTGCACCGTCCACGGGTTCACCTTCGGGATCGGCGCCTCGACGTACTTTTTCTCCTCCGCGACTTCGTCTGCCTCGTCCGCGGGCTCCTCGGAGCAGTCCCTGTCCTCGCGCTCCGCCCCCTCGTGGATCACGCAGTTATCGTTCACCGGACCGTTCTGGACGTGCCTGTGCGGACTCGCGACCGGGGCAGCCTTCTCCAGGGCCACCCTCCGACCGACACGCCCCGGCGGGATTATCTGCGGGAAGTCGTCCTTCCTAGCGCTGCCATGCTGAGACATCTGCTGCTGGTGCCGGGCAGCCAGCTTCGCGGCGCTCGACTTGCTACGGCACACTTCCTTGAAGCTGTAGTCCTTCTGCGCCGCCACCGGCACACACTCCGCGTCAATGTTCTCCTTGTTACTGTCCATGTTCTTTAAGTTGAGCACCGCGTTCGCGTACGACACCCCGGCCGCCTCCCTTCCATGGCAATCGTCGCCGGCAGACACTTGCGCCGCCATGTTGCGTCGACTCACGCTACTACTGCGACTCGCTCACCAACACGAGGATTAAATGCGCAGTTTGTTTGCCGGCCCTTTAATTCGGCACGCGTCCGCGAGACGAACTTGCACGCGGCGGATATATACTCATTACTGGCCTATACAGGGCTCAACACGCTACCATCGCCTGTTCTCCGTGGAATAAAAAGTTATTGTAAACAATATGTTACGTCGCATTTCCATCTTGAAAGCATGGCAAACCATGCATGCACAAAGAACGAAATTCTCTGTAAATACAATACAACACCAACTTTAAAACCTTTAATTATCACAAGCAAAGTAAGGGTCCTACCCCAAAAAAATAATTATGCAGTCACCACTCAACAAAAACTTACACAGTCACAAGGTAAAATATGCAGCGTATCACAACAAAACAGAAAACAAGCAACCTGGCACGAAAAACAAGCTCGTTTTGTGAAATAAAACGTCCAAGACCCCACGTAGAGGCAAATATCACCAGACAGTACAAAATTCACAGCTGGCAAACAAGTATTTTACAACAATAATCGTGAACAGCCGCTGAACAATCTGTCCAATCACAAGTGAATTGCAATACGATTGTGAAGATGCCGCCACCATACAGCCGAAGGTAAACCATAGAATAAGTAAATCAAAAAGAGAAATAAAAAATGTACAATTAACAAAAAAAAATTCAGTATTTGAACTCAGCACGATCCTGAGAAAGTTTAAAGTTTAATAAATAAAATAACATCGTTATAATATTCATTATCATTTCGCAACTGCAACAACACTGTAGTTCTGTTTGTTTAATTATAGCGTACGTATGATTTTTTTTTTTTAAATAGCAGTACAAAGATACTGGACAAATCAAATAAGACAAATTACAGAATACAAACATTATACACTAGACGAACTCGCACCCACCAGTCTGATTGCACGTATACGCATCATATTTTCAACATAGTATGACTAATCTTCTTCCAACGTGCTATAGGGCATCATTTTACTAAAAAATAAGAAAAAGTTATGAGAATAACCAAGAACAAGAAATGTGTACAGTGAAATGTTATATAGTAATTCATTACATTTTGTAGTTCGGATATTAATTGACGCTATAAAATCCACATTAAATAAAGAATTCTTTCCGCTTTTTTTTTAAGATGTTTTTGGTTAGAGAAGCAAATACTTGGAAGGTGGAATGGTGATTTTATGAATAGTTGGCTACAAATATAGCAAGGACGTTTCTGGACAAGATGTAAGTTAGCGAAAGCCTAGTGTAAGTGTTTTTTTTAATTCTGAAAAAGATTACAAAAAGAAAACAAATAAAATAGGGAAAAAATATTTACATAGCAATTAAGTGATAAAAAAAACTTACCATAGTTTGACATTACTCCTTTTTTCGACGTCTCAGTGTAAATAAAAGCCCAGATACAGCTATAAAACAGATAATGTACACATAAAAACGCACACATGCACGCACTAAGTACATGTGTACATTCAACTTCATGCACTCACGAATGCGTCAACATGGGTTCGGGTCCCTGGCCCAGTGTGAACCATTTGCAAAGAGAGAATATAAGGAATGTGAATCAAAACAGCACATTCAATTAACAAAGGGAGTATGCGCACAGTTAATATAGTAATCGAAATGAAATGTTAGAGCACAAAAATTTAAAATCCCTTTCTACAGTATATTTGGAGATATAAAACTACAACATCACAGGTAGTGGGTATCAGGCCGCCTCACTTTGTTAACAGGCCGATCTTTTGGACGAGAACGGAAGGCAAAGAGGAATTTACAAGAAATTCAAAAGACATTAATTAAACCAATGGAAATACACATTTAAAATCAGAAATAAATGAACATGAACCAATCAAACATCTCATGCTGACAATTAACAGACATTCGAATTGCCATTCGATTTTCATTGTACCCCTCAGGTGCATGGGTGCAATATCAGAAGAGCATTTAATTCGTATTATGATTTCATTAGTATAACAAGGCAAATGTATATTTAGCATAAGTTTTCCAAGCATATTTAAAAATGATCCAAGACTTTCGCACCAACTGATTAGCGAGGCCAATCGAGACAAACCATGATTTATCAGTCATCAAACCGCAGTTAGCAGGTGAGATCGACTAACATAAGGTCAGTGTTGGAGAATGGTGGGGACGTCGTAGATTCACTGTAACGCGTGCAAAGTTCTGGTGAGGGAACATTCACCAGATGCACCTTGTAGAATTCTTACGTGATGCTCTACTTATGTAGGCCGTGACCGATACACTCAGGAGGCTAGGCTTTTCCCGATATTCTACGTCACAATTCATGATGGATTATTTATGATGCGATTGGCTGCTAGCTGTGAGGAGCAGTCGCAGTCAGCCCAAAACCTCCATGGGTGCATGTGGTGAGGAGGACAGTGATGCTGGTATTACGTTAGCTAAAAGTGGAGTTGTAATGCTACACCAATTACACACTGCTACAGTGCATATTAGACATAAAAAACACTTGAAACCCTGAAAATAACTGGTTGGTGGGTCCAGCTTACGAAATGCCTTTAAGAGGCAAGGCCTGCAATCAAAACTCTTTAATTGGGGTTGAAATAATTCATTGATATTCTCACAATACGAACTAATTGACGATGCTCACGTTGTTAAGTGGGCCCTACTATCTAAGCCCTTGGGGGCTAATGCACGAAAGTGAGCATGTTCTTTCCGGATTTATGTGATGAAGCGACACCCTGGGACCTTGAGTCAAAGGAGGTGGAGAGACTCTCCTGCTGGGCAATAAATTTAACTTAAATTAATATTACAGTTGAATAAAATTTTATAAAACATAATGTTCATGATGATTGTCAAAGAAGTTGTTGAAGTGCCTGGGAGTCGCAAACCTTGTGGCATGCTGATAGAATGCCAACTTCAAACTCAATGACCTTGCCTGTATCTTTCCGGCCACTTGTCGTGAATATGCTGGTGGGCGGAAAAATGTGAGCATAAAATAAATATGCAAATAAGGTTAAGCCCTTAATTATTACATTAGATGGTTGATTCATTGTCCTCCAGGACACACAGAGTGATACACCCCCTTGTAGTACCACGAACAATTTTTCTAATATATTTTAGGTGTACGAGATGGCCTACAGTCTCGCCACAAGATAAACATGTGTAAGAAGTGTAATATTAAGTGCATGACAACTTCATCTTCAAACTGACAGAGGCATCTGGGCCCCCTTGAGATGTCGACCGAATGACCCACATCATTAACTCTCTGCTGAGTTATGGCGCCAGGCAATTCTACACTCTACCAGCCCTTGGTCACCTCGATCACATCACCATAATTTTTGGCAACACAGTAAATTTATATAAGAAAATCCCTTGAGTACACCTCCATTCTAGAGCAGACTTATGGCCCTTCCAGAATAAATTACAACATAATATTTTGTTTGTGTCCGTCGATGCCTTTGTCAAGGCAGTTTATGCAAGCGCGGGATCTCGTGCTGCACGCCCGCTTCAGTTTGTGTACCATCTCATTTGGTCTTTCTTAAATATAACTGGTATTTTCTTGAAATTCATGTGTATGTGTACCTTATTCCCAATTCACTAGTATCTTAAGGGCGATGGTCCCTTCTAATCGTCAATTACCTGTCATGCTTCTTTACATCACGTTATTCTGAGTGTAATTTATATGATTTGAAGTGTTTATGTTAGTCAATTGGAAGGTCGTGCTAGAAAGCCACAATATCCCCAATTAGGGCGTGTGTGTATGTTACATCGCATATCTAGCTGCCGACATCAGTCATTATGCGCGACCTCGTTAAGACACAGGGCGGCGGGTCCATTAGCTCTGGCTTTTCGAACACAGCCCAACTCAAGAGTTTTGTGGTAACCCGAGCGGATTCCCTTAATTGGATATCCAGCACCCTCCGAACATTAACCTCATCTTCGGACCCTGTAACCAACCCATAAATGTGTCAGAGTAATGGGACCAGGCAAGCCAACTCCGTACCTTCGGTATTATTAAACAAATTGGGGAAATGATTAGGGATGGGGTAAGAAACATACAATCGTAACAATAAGCTTGGTTTTAATAGGTTCTGGCATAAGTATAATATTTCATTCCCCGATTTTGAATTGGAAGCATTATAGGTTGTTTGGACATCAGAGGGAAATGGTGTTGCATTAATGTGGACAACTCCTGCATGGTCTGGCACGTCATCGGCACACAGTCGCTGCACCAATGCGGCTCACGGAACACGCATGTCGTGCGTCCCGATGTATGTTCTCTTCGTTCAATAAGGAACGGGTCATGACACGATACCGAGAGGTCCAACCGAGTGCTTGTGATGTTCCTAGAGAGATCTGTGTAATTAGGATAGGAATAAGGCGTTAGAATGTGTTTTAAATAGCATTATAACTTATCGCCCACCTGCAAATCTTTGTGAAACTCGTCCTTAGGGAATTCCGCAGTAATAGCAGAATAAATGCACACCATGTGTTAATTTAATGAGGAGCAGAGTATCAAGACTAGGGTATTTAAAGTGTTACATATAATTTACCGAGTGTAATTGTGTGTCTAATCAAACCAATTAGTGATGTGGGAAATAATAAGTCTTTCTTTCTACACGACTGTTCCGGTCGTAGAGTGCCTCAAAACTTGACAGACCTATATTTCCCACATACTCTGCAAGGCACCATCTAATCATGTTTTGTATTTAAATTAATGCTTAAAAAGAACTACCAACTCTCCTCAAGATAAGGGATGTACATCCCGAACGTTGAAGATTCCTATCATCTGTATATTTTACGTGTTTCTGGAATGAGGTCAATAAAATAAGTTGCATCGCGGGAAGGTGTGAGCTCACAGCGAGGACGCGATTCGCTCACGATATCCCCAGCAGTCTGATTCCACGGGTTTTAGGAGCTGCACATGCGTCACGTCGCGGGCGACTTTCATATTTGTTCTGAACACTTAAGTGCAATAGGTTTACTTCATTTACTGGAACTTTTATTTAGTTTACCAACACTCTTCTCCGCGTTCGCAGCACGCCTCCGACAGCTGAATTTATGACAATGGAGGTTTAATTAATAATGCAGGTTTTCGCACCATTATTGGCCTTTTTGAACAGTAATGGTCGCTGGTAGGCCTGGTGAGTCCAGTCTGCTTTAATTTGCATTCTATAAGTGTAACTGTGTACACTATTAGGCAATACAATTTACTTGAGTTAACAGAAACTTGTGAGTTCTCATTTAGTGTTGTATTTCGGGTCCTGGCCCTACCCAGGAAGTCATCGACCCCTCAAGAAGGCATCCTTAATTTATAAGCTAAACTGTAATACTAAGACCTGCCGGGGAGCGTGAATACCCCAGCTATATATTATATTTTCCTATAAATTTTTAAATTTTAAATAGGAATATTGTGCAATAATTTGACTTTTCTTAACATAGTCGCCAGACGACATCAGCATTACTATCACCGATTGCTCAGGTAACATTAAATGGCACCCAATATGGGGCAAAAAAAGAATCATAACAAACATGTGTGTGCAAATCCAGAGAAGAAAAGACAGACTGACTTTAAATTATCCATTTGGGCTGCTTCATTAGGAAGAATGCAGTCCACGAAGCCATTTTGTGTCGTAGGTCAGGCCCACATGGGCAATAGCCTCTGATATCAGAGCTGACCGATCATCAAGCGCACACAACATCGGGTGACAGTGCCACAATAAACAACCGGACCGGGCGATACACTCCACGTGCGTGAGGTGCCCGCGAACGGTAAAGGCTACTGCCTTATGGGAAGATGGTCCGCAATTACAATTAAGGACCAGGCTACCACGTCACGTCGACTGCATGTTCCATGTGCAACCACGTCGTGTGATATAAAAAAGACTGTTGTGAAATGGAGTACAAACCAACTGAACCACCCACTTGTCGGAAGTTTGATCAGTGCGGAAAACTACGAAAACTCGATCCCTTCGACAAATATAACATATGCGCAGATATATGCAGGTGCTTGCTGACAGAATACGATGCATACTTCCTGTCTCCATTCACTCGCTTCTGCAGTGGTCGCCTACCGCTACACGTGATACGCATGTGCGGGGATTGGCACAGACTCCGTGCGCTGTGCTACATGCCAACGCATAATACATACGAGCTGTTTACACCACGCAGAATGGATTATCCTGCAACATCGTCAGTTCCAGTGCTGGCAATGCACAGAAGTGGACCACATGCCAGCTAGAACTCCAAGTGCACGATCTTCAGCCAGCAACTGGTGAGTGCCCAAACAACAACCAGGGTTCAATGAGTCGGGCCAAACATTGTTTGAACCCCGAAAAGATGTGCATAAACTTTAAAGAGTGAAACACGAGTTTTCATCCCACATGTGTGTCCATTGGAATGGCAAACGGTCCGCGAGGGAACGTATAAGTGTAAACATTGTCAACAAGAGTACGCAGCCCAATACGGGACCATTTCCGAACCCTCACGAATAAAAAGGAAAATTGACGGGTTCACCCAACCTGTGCTGAGATTAAATAACCAACAAACCCAGAGAATGGAACTCGTGCCACTCATGCCCGCATGACAGGGAAACGATAGTACACAGTTCGAACCACCAGAGCCATCAGATCCCGAGTACAGGACAAGCCTAACCGGGCGGAATTATGTGACACTTGCCAAATTTCAGACACTCCCAAACTTTTCCGGCAAGACAGCTGAGGACGCACCTGCGTTCCTAAAGAGAGTGCACTACCCGATTACAGCTGTACAGCATCAGCGAGGAAGAGTAGATGAGTGTCTTCGGGAACCAATTACTCGGGGAAGCGAATGCTGTGTAGGGATCTGCCACAGAATACGAAATGTCCTGTGGACAATTCGTACGCATTACGGCCAGATACACAAACACGTATACCACGTTAAAACAACAGGTCACCCTGTTTACCTTGGAATGATGCGCCACCAAAAACCTGGACATATTAGTAATACGAAAGTTAAGTCTAGCCAACATACATTATCCACATCTTCCGGAGGAAGACGTGCTCGAAACGATCGTGAAAAAGTAGAGAAACGAATACCGGCCTTACGGCCCATGGTGTTCAACGGAATACAACACTTCCTAAAAACAGAAGTGAGTGTAGCACGAGACACGGAGAAGTGCAGGGCGGCAAATTTTAAGGTGCGTAGTAAAGGTGGGTGGACAGATGTGCAGAGCAATATTGTGGACAAACTGATATCCGAAGGGAAGAATGGTATAAGGGACAATCTCAAAATCCAGGACGTCAATAGTGGGAACGGCCCACCAAACCTGTCTCGCTACATATGTAAGGACGAGCAATACCATTGGCACAAAAAGTGCCCGAGCTGGGCAAGTGAACCACAGAGTAACCACAAAGCGGAATAGGACACATTGCAGCCACCTTCTCCGCCATTGTCGTGACCAGAACTCCCGAAACTACAAATAACAAACATAATCACCATGACCTAGGCCAGGTCAGCTCCGCCATTGATCAGCTGATCAGAATACCCATACGCCAGGATAAGTGGAATATCGTTGCCTTAATCGATGTGGCCTCGTCGCATAACTTCGTGCGGGTGGAGTAAATAGGCCAACAGCTGAACACCAGGGACAAACAAATCGTACAATTGGCCACATTGATTGGGACCAGCGAATGTTTGGGTGAAGTCCAGGTGGAAATACATATTCGTAACTGTTCTATGGATACCATCGCCCTCGTCTCGCACGAGATACGAGAGGACCTGATTCTAGGAGTGTCGTGGCTTAGACAACACAACACCGTTATTGAAATCGCCATGGACCGCATTCACTTCGTTTTGACCGAACAGCGGACTACCTAGGGCATCGCAGAGAAAACGACGAACAATCTCTTCAACCAGTCACAATCAACCATGTCGTATCCGCGGAACATAGGGACACGAACCAGCGAGTCCTGACAGAACGACGTGACGTATTTTCTGTGGCAGACCCATTAAAATAACGAGTGTGGCAAAACACGAGATACCACTCACTAAATTTTAACCCCTCTGGTCCGCCCCTCGTGATTATGTTCATTATCACCTGAGGATTATTATTCAACAAATTGGGGAAATGATTAGGGATGGGGTAATAGAACGCTCGGAAAGCAATTATAACTCAGCTACCACTCTGGCCCTCAAGAAAGATGGGAGCTGCAGGTTTTGCGTGGACTTCCGCCCTCTCAACCAAATGTCCGAAAGTGTGCCCCAACCCTTAATCAGTATGAACTCTGCACTAAAAATGTTAGGGGATGCCAAGATTTTATCTCTTCCCTTGACTTGAGAAGCGGTTATTGGCAAGTACCAGTACGACCCGAAGAGCGGCACAAGACCGCATTCGCGTCCACCGACAGCTGCCATTTTTAATTTTTGTGCCATGCCCTTTGAGCTGAAATGAGCCCCCTCCAACTTCCAAAGCATTATGGTCTGTGTCCTGGATGGGCTGATAAGGGAGTTGACGCGGTCGGTTACCAGAGTTGGAATGTAATGATTATGGATTTGCCCGGCGCCACAGCTCCGCGGTGAGCTGATGAGATTTTTGGGTCGTTCGGCCGACGGCCCAGGGGTTCTCTGGTAACACACCGTCAGATATTAATAAATTGCGAGCTGTATGGCCGCTGCGCACGCCTGAACGTGCGGTTCACGTCAGAGTGTACGATCTGTTACGATTGGCCTCGTTGTGCAACAGCTGTCTAAGCGAAAGCCGACAAAGAGGCCACAGCCGCGCTGAAATGCATAACATCGGACCGGAATCGATTGCAGCAACCGGCGGAGAGTTACGCAAAGAGGCACAGGAAAATGTAGGTCCTGCTGGCCTAAGAGCATTTCGACATAATTAGAGCAAGCTGCGAGGACACTTCTTCTTCAACACAGTCTGCGGAGCCAATCAGATCGATCTACGTCATTACACACGTGGAGGGGCGAGAAGGGTGAACTAGGGCGTCAAGCTCCGGGATCGAGGCAGTCTACGTGGGTCCATAGGCGAGCCAACTCCAGGTCCGAGGGCGTCATCCGACAACGAGGTCCGGGTGCGAGACTAGGGTGAGTTCCTTCATTATCATGTCACGTCTAACCTAAATAACCTATCTCTTCCAATCCCTCTCTCTCTTTCTCTCCTTTCCACCGTAAACTCACACTGTTATTCATGTACTCTGAGGAACCCATGATAACAAGTAAAGATATTGTTAATTCTGACTATAAGTCCTTACTCTACTACTTAACCTATTTCCTTATTCTATCCTTTAATAGCTATGAGTTTACTCTTAAAAGAAGACTCATAACAGATCGCATAGCTAGACGATGTTGTGATTTGGTCAAAAATGTTGGAAGAATATGTACAACACCTATCCCTGGTATTGGACCGAATGGCTATCAGTGGGTTAACTTTTGCCAATGGAAAATGTCATATAGGGAAAACATGTCTTCTATACCTGGACCACATGGTCGATGCCGAGGTATCCAGCCCAACTACGAACAGTTCAGGCTAATTCAAGACTATCCCACACCCAACATGAGCATGCGCCTTGAAACTTTTTCGGGCTTATAAACTGGTTAAGGCGCTACATACAAGACTTTGCCATGATAAAATGGCCCACTAACCAGCCTGTTGTCAACACAACGGTGTTTCCGAAGGAACGACGATTCCCAAAACGCGTTCGCAGAAATCAAACACAGATTCCAACAGTGCGACAAACTGTCCCGTTTAGAACCCCGAAGCATTTATATCTGCAAGCAGATGCCAGTCAAGAGCGTCTTGGCGCCGTTATATTTCAATACGATGATGATGGGGAATGCATATTCATATACTACAGTAGCATGAAGTTTGCCCCACACGAATGCAACTACGACATGAACGAGAGGAAATGCTTGACTATAATATGGGCACTAAAACACTCCCACCAATGCCTAGAGTACCAACGATTCATATTGAGGACCGACAATCGGTGGTGAATGTGGCTTCCTAACAAGCGGATTCAACACAGCAAACTCACGCGGTGGTTCATGTTATTACAGGCCAATGATTTCGTGGTGGAACACGTTCTGGGCGAAGAAAACCAACTAGCCCTGTACAGCTAAAATAGAACATGATGAAGTCGAGCGGGAAGTCCTATTCCTTCCAGACAGTCAGCCGCACAACAACTGTACGCAGATGTAGTGGAGCGACGAACACAGTATGCCAGAGAACAGCTGCCCAACTGGTGCGCTGTCGATAACCACCTGGTGAACCTGCCCACAGAGGAAGAGGGAACTGGCGAACGTATGTTTCGGAGGAGGGACGAACGTTCGTCCTGGAACACTAGTATGCCAGCCGCCTGGTGGAACACCCGGGAGCTGCGCAAACTAAGCGGAACATACTAGCCAACTGTTTCTGGCAAAGACTCACCCGACAAGTGCGGAAATTTGTACGTGTCTGCGAAACATTTAACCGCCTGAAAACGTGCCACGCCGATGGCGTTACTCAAAAGCAATCTCGTATACCAGAGAAGGGCGATTCAGCTCTGTACTGCTCAGCTCGCAGAGACTGCTGCGCCCGCAGTCGAGGCGCCGCTCAATCACCTGCTGCACTACGCTGCCTTGAACCAACCCTGCCCACCGTGAGAGTAGTCTCCTGGAGGAGAGGGCATTTGACGTGGACCACTCCTGCGTGGTCTGGCACGGCCTGTCATCATGTCACCGGCCCACAGTCGCTATGTGCATATTTAATGAGGTGTAGAGTAGCAAGGCCAGGGTATTTGAAGTGTTATATATATCATTTTCCAAGAGCAATTGTGTGTTTAATCAAGCCAATTAGTGACATGGGAAATAATTAGTCTTTCTTTCAACCTGACCGTTCTGGGTGTAGTGTGTCCAAAATTTTAACAGGCCTAAATTTCCCACATGCTCTACAAGGCACCACATGATTATGTTTGTATGTAAATTATTGATTAATTAAGAACTCCTAACTCTCTACGGGATTAAGAAAACTCGCTCGAAAGTTTCAGTGTTTTATGTGTATATGTTTCAAGTTCTATGTTAAAAAATTATATCGCGGTTGGCGCGAGCTCTTGGCAAGTACGCCGCTGACCATACGACTAGAAGCAACGCGCACAAGGTATGCTGCTGAAGTCAGTGCAATAACTTTCAGAACCACAAGGCATAATTATGCTTCACTAATCGGCCTAACACACATTCCATAATTACCACCACAATTTTTAACAGTACGACAAAAGAATGTAAGGAAATCCCTACACAAATAACAAATAGTGCAACACAGTTATTGACATCATACAATTTTTTATGTATTCTCAAGGGCTATATTTTACATTCCATTTATATCTCTGCCACGCCAACCCCTCCTCATTCTGAGAATAGCAGGCATCATGGAAGGTCACATCACAGGCTCGGGGGTATAGCAGATTTTGTACTCCGATCACTTCACTGCAATATACTATAATCTACCGGAACCTTTTTATTTGATTACTTCGTGCACCCCCAAGTACACCTTGCTTCCAGAGCAGACTCGGCATAATTTTCAAATTAATCTTTGTTCAGTGCCAATCGACGCTTTGTTCCAGCAGCTTAGGCCAGTGCGGGGCCTTGTGCCGCAGGCTCACATCACCTTTATGTACCATCTCCTCTGGACTTTTTTAAAAAACAATTGGTATTTTCTTGAAACCGATGTGTATGCGTTCATTATTCCCACTTCACTAGGAGCTTCAGGGCAATGGTCCCCTTATAACCGTCAAGTACCTGCCACATTACTTACATCATGTAAGCTGGAATGTATTTATATAATTGAAGTGTTGTATGTCAGTGCATTGGAACGACATGCTGGGAATTCGCAATATCCCGTTCGGGAGTGTGTGTAAGTTACCTACGACGCCTGCCTAGCCGACTTCAGTCATCAAGCGCGACCTTCTTAAGACATGGGGAGCAGGGTCAATTAGTCTGTGCTATTCGAATGCGACCCACCTCAAGAGCATAGTACTAATTCGCGTGGATTCCCTTAACTGGTTAGCTGGCGCCCTCCGGACATTAACTTCATCTTCCAGACCCTGTGACCGATCCCCGAAAGTGTCAAAATATGCACAGAATAATTCCACTCTACACAAAGACACACTGATGATGTACCCGACCCTAATTAAGTTTTAATTATGTTAAGTTCTGTGACATCATATGTCACTCACTAATGAAATTAATTAAGAACAATGAGAGCCATATTAGGCAGTCTACTGAAAAGAATAGAAGCATCGTTAGATTTTGACAATTAATAAAAAGAATTACAAAATGTATTAAAATATTGGTTTTCAAATTGGCTATCCCACTTCCTGAAATCTTGCAGGTGGGAGAGTCCAAGTGTTTTAACCCGGAGGGTTGGACGAGTTCATCCTCTCAAAAGGGATGTGGGTGGCCACATGTGTTTTGCTAATTAATCAAGAAATAGTACTGGAATAAATAGCTATGGAGTTTGAAGCACTTGTTTCCAGACCAGTAGAGTGGTCGACATGACGTCACTGGGGGATACGCTGGTCTCCAACATTCCCTCCAATGTTGGGGAACCTGATGACTGTCATTCGTGTGGACACTGACAGCTTGTTATTCACCCCCAAGAGTTACGTCTTGAAATCAAGATGGTCATTTGAGTGTTTTCCATTCTCGCCAACACTCTCTGTGGTGCTCATAGCCCGTTGCCAGGTGGTGTACATGAATGTGGAGGTAAAAGTGGTCAAGAGAGCACTCGTGAAAACGTGGTTCACATCTTTCTATGGTCATTGAAATTGCCCTAAACAATCTCAATACGGGAGTGAATATGTATTGATAGGGGCTCAAACACCTGTCAATAGACCTGGCACACAGGAGTGTAGCAGAACATCCTATGCTGGTTCATCAGAGGAGGCCACATCTAAGGGCCGACGAACACACAACCTTCCTCCTCATGTCCTTGAGTTGGCACCTTGGGGAAAGTATCACCTGTCTGCCAACCTCTGTCCCAAGCTCTAACCTGTATACGGTAACGTTACCTGAGCAGTTGGGGATAGTAATGCGGACGTTGTCCGGCGACTATGTTAAGAAAAGTCAGAATATTACACAATATTCCTATTTAGAATAGAATGGGCACCTGCTCACTGGGTGAGCACAAAGTCACAGTTCTCAGGATCGTGGGCCGAACGACCACGTGGCTGTATCTCCTGACACACACAGTAAAAATTTACAAGAAAAAGTAATATATAGCTGGGGTATTCAGGCTCTGCAACACGCCTTAGTTTTACATTTTACCTTATAAAAGAAGGATGCCTCTTTGAGGCGTCTACGACTTCGTGGATAGGACCAGGGTCCAAAACAAAAAGCTAAATGAGAACTCGGAAGTTTTGGTTAACTCAAGTAAATTGTATTACCAAATGTTGTACAGAGTTACATGTAAACAATGAAAACTAAAGCGGACCTGACTCACAAGGCCTACCAGCGGCAGTTACCGTACAAAAAGGCCAAGAACGGCGCAAAAACTTACAATAGTAATTAAACCTCCGGGGTTGGTAAATTGATCTGACAGAGGGGTGCTGCAAACACAGAGAACACTGTTGGTAAAGTAAATAAAAGTCCCAGTAAATGACGTTAACCTATTGCAGTTAAGCGCTCAGAAGAAAGTATGAAAGTTTCCCCGCGATGCGACACATGTGCAGCACAAAAAACCCTTTGAATCAGACTGCCGGGGGCAGCGCGGGCGAACCGCATCCACGCCCGAGAGCTCATGCCATCCCACAATGTATCTTAGTGTACTTACCTCATTACATAAACATGTAAAACATACAGACAATAGGACCCTTCAACGTTCGGGATGGACATTCCTTAGCTTGAGGATAATTCAGAGTTCCTTCTTAAGCAGTAATTTAAATACAAAACATGATTATGTGCTGCGTTGCAGAGCACGTAGGAAATTTAGGTCTGTTAAGTTTTGGGCACACTATGACCAGAACGGTCAAGTTGAAAGGAAGATTATTTATTTCCCACGTTGCTAATTGGATTGATTACACACACTATTATACTCGGAAAATTATATAGCACACACGCACGGGGATATGACCAGGAAATGAAGGAAGGGGGGCACACAATGGGTTTCTGGAACACTATAACCGCTGTGTTCCCCTCGCTGCATTCATTTCCCTGGTGGTATTTTTACTGGGGATGCTGTTTGTATTAGTGGATGGTAGTTTTGCACCAAATTCATTTTCTGGGAATGTAGAAAGTGGTTCACATGGATTTTGCTGTTACAAAATCACATGGCTACGTGAGTGTAGCGAAGAAAATTTGCCTGACAAGCAACGCTCAGAAGACAATTTGAATTCTTGCGAGGTTATTCGGTAATGTGCTATCCCCAGCCACCACTGTCTGGCATCGCCACTTATCCAGTAACCCACTCAATTTCAATTTCCCTCCTATACACCATACTGCTGTAGTGTGCCAGTACGATAGTGAAGGAAGGCCGCAGAATATTCTGCGAAAGTTGGTAACAGCTGGAAGAGAGCCGGCGTGGATGCAGGTACTGTTGTGGATGATGCACGAGGCTGAGCCATTGTTGTGGTCGGCGAGACGCCAGGTTGTCTAGCAGCCATGCGAAGTAGGGGAGTGAAGTGCAAAAGAGAGGCAAGAGGCGAGACTTGGCTGCGCATGTACGTGCATGCCAGCTGTGGAAAGTGGAATGCTCTGGCGGTATATGAAAAACTCTTTCCTGGATCACAGAATAGACTTGCGGTGACACGCTGATGACGGGCTCATACATCACAGATGCAGTTAACTAGTGCCAGTGCGAAGGATCAGGGCAAGGCCCGGTGTCCTGTACGTACTGCCTGAGGGAGTATCTACTTCTTTGACACACTCATAGTTGCGGAAAGCATTAGTGCGCATACCGGACAGTTCATGTGTACTCGGTGTAGCATTGCCCAAGGACTGGCTCGTGTCGACCTCTAGAGACTAGCTGATTACACAGATGTGAAACCCCACACCCCCATGGACGCATGCGATTTTCCGAACTGCGGACGCTTCACTGGGTGCATTGCTATCTGTCACTGTTGAGGCCCTTAGTGTCACTTCGTCTGCATGACTGCAGTCAAGTGGTCAAAATTTCACAAAACTCAATTGGCAAAACCACTGCAATGGACAAAGGGCATGGCAAAATAATTAGAACGTGAGAAATAGTGAAAAACAAATTTTTATTACAATTTTTAAATCTTTAAACATATTTACAACTATGCAATGTGTCTTCTACACATTCGAAAAATTAGTACAGGTTTAGTGTCTTAAAGTTGTTTAAAACAAATTTTGCACCACAGGTAATTTAATTGTATCACAGACTTCTGTGGCTCTAAGGCTAATAATTAATAACAATTTTCCAGCAAATAAAACAAACAATAAATTATCTCAAGTATATCCCGTTAATTACCATCATACCACTTTCAAAACACTGATGCATTCTAGTTGCATACGTTCCATGACCAATACATGTTTAAACATTTTATGATGCATCAGATTTTTTTTTTATTGTCAACTTAATTTACGAATGGGGTGCAACTAGAAAATACCTTGTTTTGACACAGTCTAAACTGAACAAACATGTATTACATATAGCTACATACATAAAAACCTTGCAATCATAAAATTATACTGAGATACAAGGAAAAATTTATCACAATTTCTTCACAAGATATGTTAATTAGAAATTCTTGTGCACAATAAAGAATTCTCTATGTACAGTAAAAAGAAATAACTCTTTAATTATGGAGAAAATTTTAAATAAAGACTTCCAGAACTATAATCATAGGTACATATGGTTAATATTTACCTGCAAATTTTCTCACAGAAGGGTATTTGTGATGTTGGCCAATATACGGGCTGAAAAGAAAACATAGGAAATTGCTTGAAATTCTCACAATAAAAAATGACAATTATTGTAAAAAGAAACGTACATCGCTGTGTGTTGTTATAGTTTAATGCACAGCTCCCGCCACTTTAGTTGGCAGGTGGCGGCTGTTGAGGGGAGCACAGCATTATGAAAATTTGAGCAACAGCACAATTGGTGTACTGTACCTATAAACTCGGCTGGCAAGCACTGTACTGCAGCTGCCACCCAAATTCAGGCCCGGCGACAAAGGGGGACTAAGGGAACAGCTGTACCGGATCCTGGACGATAGGGGGCCCCAAGTAATGTGTTGCATAAAAATAAATAAATAAATTCCCACCCGGGGCCGCCCACGAGGGCACTTTGTCCCGCACTGGGCGGGGCGGCTGCCATCGCCCGCCAACTTCACCTCCTGGGCATCGCCAAGCCTGGCTGGCTCTCAAGCGTCGCATCACATTCATAGAATAAAGTCGAGGAAGACTGCTTATTCAAGAAAGGGTACATTTGTTCCGGGCTCCGAGGCTCAAGGCGGCGTTCCAAAACGTTACTCCGAGAGTAGAGTAAAGTAACAGAGAGTATCCACTGAGGAAAGCCAAATTAAAAGTTGTTTCGGAACGAACATGATCTAAATAACATTATGTGTGTACAAACATGTACTGATTAAGCAATCAATGTAAATTCCAAAAGATATTAGTCCCTTTCCCCAAATTATTCTTTTTCAAAATATTAGTTATATAAATAAACAGCTTTACTTGCTATAAATTAATCATAATCATTACATCTAAAAATATAACCTTTATAAATGTTAACTTTTAAATAACAATACAAATTGTATTACTTGTCATTTTTAATTTCCTGGCGTGTCTGTAAACAGAATGTCCACATTTATTTTCAATTTGTTTAATTCAACTAAAATTTCTGTCATTTTCAGTTTATCCTTCTATACTCACTGAATTTGTGCGTGTAAAAGTTTTACTCTGGCAAGATGCTGAGAGTAATTACTCTACAATTTTAGGACACTGCCAAGAGAAAGTAAAACATTTACTCAAAGTGTTATGGGACAGCCAGAGAGAAACGTTTACTCATAGAGTAACGTTTTGGAACGCCGCCCAGGTGGGCTACAGACGCTCGGAGTTAGGAGGAAATAAAAAAAGGACACCAGCGAAGGGGGCCCCGAAAATTTAATTTGCGATGGACCCCAAAATTTTTGCTGGCAGCCCTGCCCACATTTGTTGCTTGCAAAGACAAGGCAACAAACAAGTGTTTCCATTTTCTTTGTGAAGCTGCAGCAGCAGTGCTCTTGCAAAGTATAGAAGCTGTGATGACAATTAAGATCTCATGTGATTTAAGTGTGCAATTTGTGCAAAAAATCTGTGATTCATTCAGTCATTATGTTACTTGTGAAAGTTCAATAAATTAATGTAATGGTGTGTACCAGGCATTATGGTAAAGACAACCCATCCATTTTTTTTTTTGGAAAATTTTTGTAATTTGAACTTTATGACTGGATGTTAAATTTCAAGGCTAGGCATGGCACAGAGTCTACTTAACAGAATTTTCTAAGTTTTGTACGGTTTCAGCGAAATATGCATTTATCCACATGGGACAAACGCTATTAAATGAATGAATCTTTGATTGCATTTATAAATGTTGAAAGAGTAACAAAAAAAATAATTGGATTTTGAAATAAATATTAGTATGTTCCCTGTCCCTAACAAGTATAGTTTTTAAATATTGAATCTAAAATTAAGTTATGCATGAAACATGGCGGGGATTTCTCTTTCCACCTTAAAAGCGAGTACAACATGGAAATTGAGAACTCTAGCTGGTTAATTCAGCATTATCAAAGAGTTTTTTTAAAGAAAGAAAACTGCAAGCGGAACCTTCCTATAATTACAACTGACAATGGCGACATACATTATCACTATAGAGAATTATAATAATAACTGAAATTATTGTGTAGGATCATTTCACGCATTGTGATCTGGGCACGTCGTGTTTGTTTTCTCTTATGTCCATACATACAAGGAAGCTGACAAGTTGGCCATGAAATGCAATGAAGTACACCTGACAACAGTGTTTTTCACACATCACCATCATTCACATAAAAATGAGTGAATTTAGAATAAAGGATAATTACTGACAATTAACAAAACTTTTTTTGACATCCCTCATTAGTAAACACACGCAAGAAAGACTGAAAATAAACACACATTACATTTGCCTAAACCATTTTAATGATACACTTCTAAATCTGACCTGACTGTGTAATTGCACACACTTTTATTTCCAAGAATAGCAGCAGCCTTTACTTATCATTTAAAACGTAACAATGTTGAAGGCTAAAGGCTACTCTGCAGATGACGAACTGACTGCCTGGCATAAAATCTACTCTCTCTCTCCCCGTTGTTGCTGCTGTATCTTTATCTTTCTTTTTTTTTGGACACACTCCCTCCTCGTTCATTACCTCCTCTCTTCCAGCTGCTCCTGATCAATATTTTCTCTCTCCCATATATCGGTCTCAGTTTTGCATGTGCACGCTGCTCCTAGTTGGCCATCTCTCATCTTACAGAGGCTCCTGTAATAAATACTTTCCCTCACCCCTCTCTTTGTTTCCATGAATGGACTTCCTGCAGGTAACAGGACAATAGCTAATGAAGGATGAGAGGTGGAGTGAATAGACTTACTAGATACTATCATTATGAACAAGTATACAAAACGTAACACTTTCTAGCAAATCTTGGTATCAAAGTAGAAAAAGGAGTAAATATTAACACCTCAACGTTCAAGATTGGGAACAACTAATAACACCTCAACTTTCAAGATTGGGAGCAACTAAAATCATTTTAACATTTCTCAATGTTGCTTTACTGATGCACGAGAATTGGTCTAGAGGATCATGGCTATGTCAATTTCCACATTCAGCAGAAAGCTAAACAGAGAGAAGAAAGAAGAGACCAAGTAGGACCATTAAAGGTGTTCAGTTAATAGTAACAACAAACCAGGGACAGTTGTAAGAGAGCAAGAGAGGTTGGAGCATGAATGGGGCAGACTGGCAGTAAGAGCAAGCTCAAGACTTCTTTCAGCTAACCCAGCCACAGCCATTGGCTAAAAGTTCACTAGGTACTAGCCTATTAAACTGTAACAACAATTATTCAACCTTACAATCCTAGGTGGGAATAGGCCACTAGGCTACTGATTACATTATAAAAAGTAGACTGAATGCACAAGTACTCACAGGGAGGTAGTACCTGTGAATACACAAACACAAGTCAGAAACACAATTACTGCGCATCCGCATCGAAAATGTGTTCTGAATTTTGTTTGTGTGCATCTATCAACGTGTACTGCCCTGCGAGTACTTGTGCATTCTGTATAATTTTTATAATGTAATTACTATCCTAAGTTAGGTGGCCCTGTTATATCAGGATAGAATATTTAAAAATGAAAAGATACAATATCCATTCTCATAGTTTTGATGGCTGGATTAATATTATTTAGGACTAAATTATTAATTACATTACTTGTTCTAATGTAACATGAAGAAGTTATCAGTTTACCCTTTGCGATGTTATACTCCTTGAGGAGAATCTCGGCCAGGTGCAACAACATAGTTTATTGCCTAAACCAAACAAAACAACATTTCTTGAATTTCTCTTAAATTATGAGCTAAATTTACGTATATGTTATTAGTGTGAGTTTGCAAGATATAAATAAGTTTTTCCCAAGACATTTATTTTCACAACTTCTGTATGAGATCTGATGGATGGGTTGTCTTCACCGTAATGCCTGGTACACACTATAAATAACACACTACTAAATTAATTTATTAAACTTTCACAAGTAACATAATGACTGAATGAATCACAGATTGTAGCACAAATTGCACACGAGAGAACACATCTTAATTGTCATCAAGCTTCCATACTTTGTAAGAGCACTGCTGCCGCAGCTTCACAAAGAAAGCGGAAACTCTTGCTTGTTGCCTTGTCTTTGCAAGCAGCAAATGTGGGTGGCAGCTGCAGTACAGTGCTCGCCAGCCGAGTTTATAGGTATAGTACACAAATTGTTCTTTTGCTCAAATTTTCATAATGCTGTGCTCCCCTCAACAGCCGCCACCGGCCAAATAAGGTGGCGGGAGCTGTGCATTAAACTATAACAACACACAGCGATGTATGTTTCTTTTTACAATAATTGTCATTTTATNGTTTATTTTCACAACTTCTGTATGAGATCTGATGGATGGGTTGTCTTCACCGTAATGCCTGGTACATACTATAAATAACACACTACTAAATTCATTTATTAAACTTTCACAAGTAACGTAATGACTGAATGAATCACAGATTGTAGCAGAAATTGCACACGAGAGAACACATCTTAATTGCCATCAAGCTTCCATACTTTGTAAGAGCACTGCTGCCGCAGCTTCACAAAGAAAGCGGAAACTCTTGCTTGTTGCCTTGTCTTTGCAAGCAGCAAATGTGGGTGGCAGCTGCAGCACAGTGCTCGCCAGCCGAGATTATAGGTACAGTACACATATTGTTCTTTTGCTCAAATTTTCATAATACTGTGCTCCCCTCAACAGCCGCCACCGGCCAAATAAGGTGGCGGGAGCTGTGCATTAAACTATAACAACACACAGCGATGTATGTTTCTTTTTACAATAATTGTCATTTTATATTGTGAGAACTTCAAGCAATTTCCTATGTTTTCTTTTCAGCCTGTATATTGGCCAACACCACAAATACCCTTCTGTGAGAAAACTTGCAGGTAAATATTAACCATATGTACCTACGATTATAGTTTTGCAAGTCTTACTGTATAGCTTGCAACTAAATCGCCACATTTATAAAGCTTCAATTTGCACAAAAACAATAAAAATTCTGATTACCATGCTTTACTCGTACAAATAAAAATCCCTACTTTTTTTTTTTGTACTCTTAAACAAACCATTAATATGGTATGAAATTGAAAGTTTAGCCACAAATTTCTGGCAAAGGTATTCAGCTTAATACCNGTTCTGATTACCATGCTTTACTCGTACAAATAAAAATCCCTACTTTTTTTTTGTACCCTTAAACAAACCATTAATATGGTATGAAATTGAAAGTTTAGCCACAAATTTCTGGCAAAGGTATTCAGCTTAATACCAAATAAAGCTGCACATGTTAACTAGGTTTTTGAAGTATGCGAACATAATTCAATCGTATCCCACTGTTGTACATAAATCAAAAACTTCCAGAGATCTAATGGTTTTCTATCAGCAGCAATATTCAATCTAAACACTTGCGTTTTGTGCAGACATCATTCCTTTTTAAAATCAGTAGCTGCTGGATAAATTAACGGTTCATAGTTAGAAAAAATCAGCATCTTGTTAAAAGAAATAACTTGAGACAACATTCTTCTTTCAATACCAGTTCCTCACAATCTTCTCTTCTTGGTGTGGTGCTGAAAACCCTAACCACACAGTGTCCATACCCTCCATCAGTGCAACCTGTACTAACGTGCTTCAAGCCAGCACGTCAGTGTACCCTGTGCTAACAGCTCAGCATCTGTTCTTGCAAAATGCCTATATCATTACTTATAAACAGAAACTCCAACTAAAATAACCATTTTCATGGCACAATTATCTAAAAATATATACATACACACACGTACTCCACATGACACTAGCTACTTAAATATTTTCTTCTCCAGCGCTCAAATGATTCGTTGATTGCTCGCCTGCAAAACAAAGTAAAAAAAAAAGTACAGAATATAAAGACAAATATTTAACAGCAAAATATAAGTGGCGGAGAGACCTACAACTTTTTCAGGCAAGTAAAACAGTTTTAACATATCTAAGGTACTGTAAAACCTCTATGAATGGTTTTTAAGGGACCCTATAAGAAATGTATGTGGGCTTTGCTCCTAGATGATGAACCTAATATGAAAGTTGAAGTCAGACTACAGTAGGAGCCAGGTGTAAAACACTTGTAACACAATAAATCTTAAAGGCATATGTGACAAAAGAATTTGGCCAGTTTCCTCATTCTATATTCTCATTAAAACACTATCTTCCCCTTACCCAGAAAAAATTTTTTTTTTTGCTCAATTATCTTATTTCCCTCAAGTTTAAGAGGCTTCTCNTTTTTTTTTTTGCTCAATTATCTTATTTCCCTCAAGTTTAAGAGGCTTCTCTCGCAACCTGATGATATCTGGGCTTCTTCCCGTTTAAAGAATAAAAGCATGGCAGTCAAAACTCATGTCCTGGGACAAAAAACACACACTTTGCTAGCTGAAACTGGCAAAAATTACACCTTTCTTTTGCAAACGTTGTAATCTTCCGGGAGTTAGCAGACTGTGATANGCTAGCTGAAACTGGCAAAAATTACACCTTTCTTTTGCAAACGTTGTAATCTTCCGGGAGTTAGCAGACTGTGATATCAGAGAAACAGCAGCTGAACTTCCCATGTTTATAGGTAATGTGTGTCCACATACTTCTTCATGGGTTAAGACCAGAAGAAATTCCTTCTCAATGCATAAATTTTAAAGATAACCTTTTCAAACAAATAAGTATTCTATCAGATGTTTCCTAAGAAAATATTGCCAATCTTTATGTTCTTATGTTTGATATTTGTTCCTAAAATCTTTTTGAAATTTCTGAACGTAGAAGTATTTTCTGAGAATGTGGCAATGAATATTTTTTTTTTGTTTTGAGGTGTGACACTCTTTGCTAAGTAAATATAAACATGACTTCGCCTCATCTGCACATGGAATCATGTAACCCAGGTGGGGTGTGAACCTCAAACAACTTGCATCCAGAGTCTACCAACACGTCCCTAGACGCGGAGGCACTCACAGACAAAGGCAGCCAAGTTAGTTTGCCTTATTATCAGACGTCACTCAAACTCTTCTAGTGTGATAGAAGTCAGCCTAGTGCACCAGCAAAGCGCTTAAGCTCACGCCACAGATGCAACCCCGCATGACAGAGACGCCTGCTTTCGCCATGGACCGAGAGATGGCACCAGAGAGCGCATCTCCGCCCATGGGCATCACCTCGCCACTCCCGCACCTCAGAGAGCCTGCGGGCAGGTGAAATATATCTCAGTGCACAGCCGCAGAACGGGAGTTCATTCTCAGCAGCTGACTCCAAACACTTTCAGTGCTGGAGCTCTCTGCTAACACCAACGTCTTCGCGACCTACCAGATGCTCTTCAAGACCTTCACCAAAAGCCCCCGAAGGAGTCAACACCCCTTTTCTACACCCACTACCCTTCTGGTAGTGGTACCGGAGTCCCTTCTGGACAAAGTATAGAGTTAGTTAGGGTTAGTCAGTATAATAGCTACCTAGCCACATCTGTTTTGTTAGTTCAGACCCAGGTCCCCTTCACCTGGTTTGTATAGGTTAACTTCAGTTACAGTTCTTGGTAAATTAGGCGTTATAGTACGGGCCAATTAAACTCGTCTTCTATTAACTTCCGAGTACTCATTACTAAGGGTGACTGCAACTCCAACAACCGTAGATTTTAAAACCCCTCCGGGAAGAGCAGGAGACCATGGCATTCCCAACCTACTTTCGGAACAAAGTGTAGAACTGCAGGCTCCCTTAACCAGATGCACATACGTCAAAATAATACACATTAGACGGCCACCCATTCTGTGCAGCTGGTTTACAGTATGATAGAGCCCCAATCATTAAATCACAACCACAAGATGGTTAGTCAGTCAGTCCAATCCATTCACTCATCCACCATGCTGAACTGTCAGTGGAAAGAGTGAGAGACTGGGTCTGGCCCCTTTGGTCCACACCCACGTCGTCGTCGCACTCCCAGGGTAAACCCACCGCTCTGACCACAGCGCTGAACTGTCGCCAGTTAGAGTACTTGGGTGCGACTCTGGTTGGCTCGGTCTCAGCTTGGCTCAACACTTAGTTAGGGTACTTTGTCGCCTGCTCCTCTTGTGTGGTCAACCATAGAACCTACCTACATGCCTTACACCTGTAGGAGAGGTACCAGGTTGCATATTAGAAAGGTAGCTACCAACTCCAAGCTTAACTTGGGCTGTAACGCAGCCCCAATTGCACTTTGCAGCGTAACCCCCTGGGAACGAGCTCAAGCCGCCCGACAGTTGGAGAGGCCTCACCTCCCAGCTCCATTCCCCTTATTTCAGCCCCCATTCAAGACCACCAGAAAAACACATCCCGTCGTCATTGCCCTCCGCCAAGGACTCAACGTACCACTGGGTCTCACAAGCCTGTGGTGCCACCTCTGCAGCACCACCTTTGCCCCGAGCTTAGGCACAAACTCCAGCAGGAACCAACCCCAGTTGAAGCAGAAGCCAGGAGCTACCCCGGGCGATGCCCGTTAAAGATAATATTTTATACGTAAGATCTTTCATCACACTCCAGACTTTGTACCAAGTCGCCAAACCATGTGCCCTAGGTTGTATACCGGCCAGGCTCCAGAGAACCAATCATAAAGTCAATCTTGACAGCCAGCCACGTGTCTGACACACACACCTACAACTGGCCCTACTGTGAAATCCCCGTCAATCACAGACGTCACGCGTCAGTTTGAAACAGTTATCTTTATTATTGATGCATTGAGAAGGAATTTCTTTACCTCTCATTTCCCTATTTAAATTCCATGGCCTCCTCTAAGTCATTCACAATGAACATGCTTAAATAGGCAAGAATATTATTGTGCTTGAAATTTTATTTATAGCAACAAGTGTGGCTGCACCACTTCTGCACAGTAACAAATTGCCACTTAAATAAAAGGTAAATCATGTAATAATACTAAATAACTCCAACTGTAGCCATTCCTTAACACATCCACAATACAAACAGTGACCAAAACCATATGGCACACACCGCTAACACTAATTCATTGTGTGCACCTTGCATGGGTGCACTATGTAGAAATACAGTAAAGCTTCGCTATAACAAACTCCAAGGGACCCAAATTACCACTTGTTTGTTATAATGAAGTTCTTTATACNTATGTACAGTAATCCAAATGTGTACACCAAATGGTCTTGGGTCACCCAACTCCCACTAGTGTAAACTGAGTTCAATTGCCCAGAAGGGTAAAACCTGAATCTCTGCATGTGGGGGAAAGTGTCAGATGCTGCCACTGGCATGGGTTTTCTCCGGGTACTCTCACTTCCACATCCTTGTATTCTGTTGCTGCTTTATTTCCGTCACACAAAAGCCCCTAGCTGCTAGGCACAGTTAAATTGCCTGACTCACTCAACAAAAGGTCACTGAGCAAGGTGGTGCAGAGATAAACCTTTGGACTCACATTTGGGAGGTCTTGGGTTTGAATCCCGCTCCGGTCATCTTGAAACCAGTTTTCCACGGTTTCATGAAATCACTCCACATGCATGCTGCGATGGTCCCTTACTTCAGATCATGGCAGTTGTCATGAGATAGACACGCAAGGCTGTGGTGTAATACCTGAAGGTATGCTGGTAGAGAAGGTAGGCGGTGACGTGGCCTGCGTTGACGTAGCGCACATCCACTCCCGGCCAGATGTCGGCCAGGTCTGTGCATCCCTCCCGGGGCACATACGCATCCTTGCTAGCACACACTGCTATGATCAGGGAGGTGTCCACCGGTACGTCAAAGTTGCGCAGGTGGGTGCATTCATCCATAATGCCTCTCATGAACTGCAGAGCCTCGTTCTCCCTCCATTTCGTTAGCACCATGTCGCTGCAGTCTAGCCAACATGAGAAACAAGTGAAGTTACTCCCCACGACCAAAAGTATCTTCAGATCATGAGATTTCAGAGTTTGAATCCAATGGAAATCATGGATATGTTTACCCCTTTTAGGAAATTTTTTAGTTATTCTAAGCTATCCTCCAAGTTCTAACCTACAGCACAAAGCAATAATTTAATTTACAGGTGTACATGACAAGTAATGTTTTCAGCATGACCATTATACAAAAGTTAACCACGTTAAATTTTATGGAATCACCATGAAAGTTATGTCCACCACATATTATGAAGACAGGTGTACAGTAGATGCCAGATGTAGGGTACTACATGGTCAGGTGTACCATAGATTTGAGCTTAACACTAGCAAAACTGTCCTCCAATGTAGAAAAACAATTATAAGCAAAAATGTTTTGAGTGTGGGAACATTGTGGGAAAGAAGCAAATTAAGGTACCATTCTTTTGTTCAACGAGCCAACAAAAACTCAAGGAGTTTAGCTGAAGCTCCATGTTAACAACACATCAACTGCCCTTTAAGAAAAATCTAATGTAAATTTGATTTACAGATTCGGAAACCATATTTCTAGTCAACTTTTTAACATAAAGAACAATAACATTAAGTCACAATTTGTTACTTTTTTGCAAGATTGTACCACCATACAGAGCAAGTGTTTTTAACATCATAGACATTGCCACTGTTTACAGTTTGTATTCACACCAACCATGATTCTGAGGAACATAATGTAAATCTTCGGTATTTTTTTTTTCTTTTTTCATGACATCTTTCTTACAAGAATTATAGTTAATATTGGTGGTGTATATTTAACAGTTTCCAACTTTTAACTAACTTTAAGATTACCAACAGTTTTGTAGGGTCATGAAAGATGAACGAAAAATGCCTGTAATTATTTAATTTATAAAAAGTGAGAACTGTACACTGTGTTCTCTTGGAAAATTTAGTTTGGGGGACCAAGTGGTAACTGATTAACTAGACAGGTCCCATAGTACCCATCAACTAAGAAAAATTGTTTTACTGAGATCACTGCTGCTGAAAATATATGTGCTGTCTGGTACAATCATGATCAAAAAGGAAAAAAACATCCAAATCAAGCAACTTTAAATGATGTACGATTGAAAGTCAAACATCTGTACTGAGATATGTACACTGACCGATATAAATATTTTCATACAATTAAAAATAATTTGAAAACCACTTAAAACTAGGTATACGGACGCATTGATGAATGACGCGCAAACAAAATTTTGTGCAAAGGTGAATACATACATCCTACAAGCACACTGCTATTGTTCATCATAACACACATGAACACATATATACAGGCAACAAAACAGCACATGTGATGTGCCACACAAGATATTTACCGTGAATGATAAACTATATTTTGTTTGTCATAACACTGAAAAAAATTGCTTTAATTAAATGTGTCATCATACAGCCTCTCCTCAATTTCCACCCAGTTTTGGCGGCTACCCAGCATCATCAACTGGAGAACAACCCAGTATGCGAGTGTGAGCATAAGCGCAAGGGAGCAGTACGGACTAGCAGTAAAGAAAAGCAGTGGCCCGCCCGTTTACAGTGCGACAGAAATGTGAGATCACAAACTGGTACAGCACAGCCCGAACGCTACGCGACGCCATGTACTCTCATACCCCTCAAGACGGGCAACATCACACAAGCACTTTTAATTTTTGAAACAATGTTTAAACAAGGAAAGGATTTTGTTTTGGAGTATTTTATGTAAAAGAATTAATGTTTCCGTTTCAGTTTTGTGAAACATTTGGAGGGATGTCTGGAGAGGTTGCCTTCCAGCCGCCATGTTGCTGGTCTGTAAGCCACAGTGGTGAAGAATGGACATGTGTCCTGTGGGGGTCAGAATATCAAGATTGTGTTAACTGATTTTGTAGTTTCTTTCTACTCTTATATTACTCCAGTACTTTTTTTTTGTGGCCCCAAACACTTGTCCTTGCCAATACCGGTCTCATTTAGCTAGTTTTTTGGTCCGAGTTGTGGTGCCTGGCCGGCCAAGTAAGTAGATATATGGCACCAGCTAGTAGATATATGGCACAAGCTACCTCCAGTTTTAAATCCATCAGCATCCCGGCCAGCAGAGATGACGGGAATCAACTTTTATGTTTTGAGGGACACAAATGTAGGCTGTCAGCATAAGTATTATTTCTAAGTTTCTTTAAGGGTTACGTAAATTCATCAGACTGAGTGTTGTGCTATGCACCACGTGGCGAATTTGGTGAATAAAATCAGTAACCAAGCATCAACGCATGCATGATCATTTTGCAACATTATACGTCTGCTATTTATGGCTGTGCAGTGCGACCCTAACAGCACTGCAGGTTGCTAGGTGTAAGCAAATCTCATCTTTTGTCACTCATGCTCCCACCAGCCACATTGGCTGACCATTCCATGCCACCTTGGAAACTCACATGCATTAATCAGCGGTAGCTAATTGGCTCCCAAGGTATTCAATCCATCTTTCACTCATAGTGTGTGGGACCATGGTCAATATTACCCTGACCTTCTCAAATGGTGACAAATGTATTCTCCCTGGTGCACATATATTTATTTTAATGAAAGTACATAATATACTACAGTCGACTTCCTATATAAAATTTTTCAGGGGACTGTCAAAAAATTCATGTGGGATTTCAGTAGATGACAGTTCTGTCATGTGCATCAATAAAATAAAACTTCTGACCTTATTACACTTCATTTTGAGTATAATTACAACTAGCTCATAAACACAATAAAAATGGGAATTTAAAAAAAAGTATTACTGTATTAGTATTACTAAAAATAATACATTAAAAACCATTTCACCTCAACTCATTTAAATAAAGACTATAACATCTCAAAATACTAAAACTAAAACTTTCAAACCCTCTGAAAATGAAAATAATATGACACCGAAAACAAGGCAAATTTTGAATGTCCCGCGTGCACTCGATCAGCTGAGAGCGGGCGGAGTTATTATCGATTGGGCAGTGTGTTCGTCGTGGGAGGGGTGAAACAAT
Source organism: Clitarchus hookeri (assembly GCA_002778355.1). NCBI lineage: Eukaryota > Metazoa > Arthropoda > Insecta > Phasmatodea > Phasmatidae > Clitarchus > Clitarchus hookeri. The sequence goes on from NQII01000804.1 coordinate 174,003, forward strand.
GTACCCCTCAACGCTGCTACATGTTGCCAACACCTTGCGCACGTTGCAAATGTCCGTCTTTTAAAATAATTAATTATATTTCTCTGCAAAAAAAAACTTGTCATTTTGAGACAGAAATGAATAAATAAGGGAAATATAATTTCTTTCTTCACAGTCTTTAATAATTAATCATTCAAAACCACGTCCTCTGATTTTCTCTGTCGTGAGTTACACTGCACTCGGACTCGGACTCGGTGCTTACCCATTTTAGACGACCAAAAATGTAGAATAGGCCCTTTCATTTTATCAATTTATTCATAAGATGCGTGTCTAGTGAAATAAATTAATATAAATCCTCCGATTTCCCTGCAGGAAGTTACTGACAAGGGGAGGTCAAGTATATGCTTCAAGGCATATAATTTTATTTGCAAAGATGCTGTCCACTGAGTTAAATTAATATTAGGTACGTTTAATAATCATGTTGATTTTACGCCAGATACAATGAAACAGCAACTTCATGGGAAAAAAGACCTTTAATTACAAAAGAAAACATCTTTGCAAATAATAATTCATAGTTAAAAAGTATTGCATTAACATTTTCAGGCAAAAACATTTTCTTTGAAATACTATTTTGAGCGGCAGATAATCTTGAGAAAATTTCTACGTTTGACAGTAGCACTTTATTTGCCTGTGGCCAGCATGTGAAGGCAAGCGGCTGAGAGAGAGAGCGAGAGGATGTGCTTTTTCTTTTGCTAGATATCTTCCTCTCTTGAAGGCACGTAAGGGAAGTAAGGATGGTGCATGGCTGAGAGAGAGAGAGAGGACGCTAGGTCGTCACGCCGGTTGCTAGGTAACCACTTCCCCTCTTGTCAGGCGTAGCAAGCCAAACTCAGCAGACGTGTTGGGAAGACAGACAACGCACTGCAGAGCAGTGATAAACGGCGGTGTGCATGACGTACTTCACATCCAGTTACTAGGCGTTTGCATTAACAACCAACTTAAAAACTATAGTTGCGGGAAATCTTAGTTGACAGGACCAAAATATATTTTGATCGACGCAACATCCGATAAACGATACAAGCGGAAAGCTTTATCATCATTTGCATAGGAGTTTTGCCGGAACCACTGAAAATTAACTGTGAATACAGTTTATCGGTACATGCGTTTTCGGTACGAGAGTTGACTGTAGTACCGGTACAGACAGTATGCACTTTAAATTGCCAGTGTGAGAAACTGATTTAAAATTACTAGGGGTATGCGAATAGTGGATTTTGATGTTAGAATATTCTCTAATAGAATAGTAACATTTTTGAATAGCATACAAACCGTTTCGAAGTTGAATAGCTACCACAAAACATTTCATTTTAGTTACATATACCAGAAATAAATACTTCACTGATCACACAACAAACAAATAAAATACAACAAACAAATAAAATACAACAAACAAATAAAATACTCTTCTTACATCTTCAAGTGCAGTATATCATTTTTACAAAATGATTTCCTGCCTACCGAACTTAAAAATAATGCTCCAAAATTGTAAACAAAGTACAATGCAGTGTAGATAAATGATTTTTGTGTGAACTATGAAAATTTGAGACTGATAAAGCGTGATAAAACTATGATAATGTGCATGCATTATCCCCTGTGGGGAAGAACAGATACAGTTTGGTCATCAGAAAATATCTCAACAAATTTAACACTTTATCGGTAAAGGAAATTATTTCCTTGATTTTGCAGTTTTATTTTCAGTGACAATCATAGTTTGTGATATGTGTGAAGCCATAAGTTTGAATAGGCATATTTTCATAGTTGAATTGGTAGCAGATTCTGCAAAAACTAAAGTTCAGTGCTCGCGGTTGCAGTGCTATTTGCTAACACACTGCAATTTCTTCCTCCTGCAGTTCTGAGTTTGTAACAGAATTTGTTTACCGTAAATTGTATTATAGGAGATGAAACTCTGTAAATACGAACATTTAGCTGTCAATGCTTGAACCGGCTTGCGACCAATTTAACTCCTACAGTGCTCTACTACTAGAGCTGTTAGTTTACGACGCCAGGTTGGTATTGTTCATGTCCACCGTGTCACTGTCTCATGCCCTCATCAATGTAGATTTAGAACAAATGTGTGTGCAGAAATAAAATGTTACAATTTCCCCAGAACTACCATGTTCATCATACAGGGCCATGCATTAAGCAAATAAAAGCAATACAAAGAGGTTTTTGTTTTGATAGTGCATAACTGCGGTAACATAACCTTTACATGCATATTTCTTCAGCTGCAAAAAAAAAAAAAAAAAATTGTCCTATTTTTGTAAACAATACTGTGAAAATGAATGCAAGTGTAATGGTTTTATATAATAATTCTTGTTTTTATCAAGTTTCTAAACAAGTTATTCGATAACAAACCAATATAAACAACTTTGTGGGGATATAATGATAATTAATTTGCCGCCACATCAAATGGCAAAACTTGTAAAAAAGACCAGTTATAACGATTAGAAATGGTCCAGCTCTAATAACTATGGAATAAAAGTTATGAACAATTTTAAATGAGTAGGCATACAATGTCAAGCAAATAACTACTTGATGGTAAAGTAAATTATTCACAATTTTTGCAGATGATATTCGACGTTTGAAAGTGAATAATTCGTAAATTATTTTTCTGGTGATGGGACGGTTCCACAATTTTCCGGTTCTGGTTCCCAGTTCTCAGTACTGATACCGGTTCTTGTACTGGCTGACACTAAACTTGCACATTCACTGCTCATACTTGTTAAAGGACTTTTAGAATAACTGAGCAACCAACTTATTAATTTTGTCACAAGATTTCCGCCAAAACCTTTATTAAATTTTTTTTCTAACACTGGGGGTAAACAAAGTTTTTTCACGATGATGTGTGCGAGTTGCGTGTTATGTTTTTGAGGTTGAAGTGCTTTTTGGCACGCCTCGCGAGATTCTGCACCACAGTGATTGCAAATCGCATATTTGTCATCGTTAATGTCAACCTTTAAATTATTCCACACATCTGACATGTTTAAAATTTATCACGGTTCCCAACAAAATTTATGTCATGCTGAAAGAAAAATGAAAACACGCACTTGTGATGGCGCTAAACAGTTAGGCAGTAGATCAAAGTCTAATGCAGTGTTGCCAAGACGAAAATTTATAATGTACCCTTCTACAATAAATTTCCATTTAAGTTCCAGCCTCGGACCCACCAAATTTACTTTAGGTTGTGTGTGTGTTATTGTTGATATAGCGAAGCATTTGCAATATTGAAACATTTTTCCGTGTCACATTAACATTATTTGCTTGCAAAAAATGATGCGTCGTAACAAGAAAACATTGAATTGCAGTGTGTTTAAATACCGTCATATTAGCCAACACACACATTCAGCAAGTCGTAAGGAAAAAATATTATTTTGTGTAGCGAGTGAGAAATAAAGACGGTCTGTACGGTGCAGGTTTTCTAAATTAAATTATGAAACAGATTACCACACTACAAAATCAGTTTTAAAAGTTTCAAATACCGTCAAATACCAATTTACGACTTCGTATCTTGTATCATTTGTCATATTGAGTCCTCTGGCTGTATGGGCTACATCGAGGCCAACAGTGGCCTTTAACTTTGTTTACACTCCCATGTAGCACCAAACTACTTGTCATGAAGTGTAACTATTCTGCCACAGACGTGGGTACATTTTAATTAAAATATTAATACACGAGGAAGCATAAATGTTGGTTTTATTTGTGTGTTGAACCTAAACAAAGCCTAAAATGTACTACTGTGCACGGTGGTGCGAGTAGCGCATTCCAGCATAAAGCCATTGCCACGCCATTCACATTTTCGGCAGCATACAACAGGAAAACCAGACGATTTATTAATGTTGTATTAATTTATCATTAAAGGGCCATTTTAGTATATTACGACAGTACCGTTAGCGAAGATTCAGACCTCATTTAGTGCCAAAAATAAGAGTAAACAACGACTTTAATACAAATGTAAAACTACCTAATAGACAAGGTAAGGTTTGACTTGATACAGAGAACAGACTACATATATAATCACGTTGGTTCCAAGGAACCTGTAGTTACATCACTATACCTTTCACAACTATCTGAATTTTAAAATATTTGCAAACCCCTAAAAATTACACACTACACAAAATTTGCGAGTCTAAGAATGGAGGGAACCCACTCTTAGCAGTTCTTACCTATGTTTCTGATATCGCTTTTTCCAAGTGTCACGTCGGATGGCTTCTGTTTCGGCGGTCTAAAAATATTTTCCTTTGATGCAGTGAAATGTGACAAAATACTTTCCATATTTTTCTTGTTTACAAAATCCAAAGAAAATAATCCACTCTGCTTAGTAGTCATGCTGCCACGCGTGTTAATCTTTCCTTTTACGTTATCATGGCTACGTGAATGAAGCGACTGTCCAACAGAGTCAATTTTTTCTACAAGACTATTTGCATGTTTTACATCCGTACACGAATTTGATTTAGAACAGTTCCCTGTGTGGTTCTTCGGAGACAAAGTACGGAACTGCTCAACTGCTTTCTGGCCTGGAGGGTTCACATTTTCACTCTTGTCTTCAATTTTGCTGCAATGAGGTCCACTATGCAATGTGTTCTTGTCAAGTGCATCTTGCTGAATTTTCTCTAAATTCAGTTCGTGGATGCGATGCAAACTCTGGGGGTAGTTTTGTGCAAAGTGCTGACCTGCTCGAAATGCATACTGTAAACAAAAGAAATAAATATTCCATTAAAAGCTGATGATTATGTACATTAAAGTTACGCTACTCAAAATCAACTTACCACGTCAACCTGGTTGGTATAGGCTGTTCACGGTAAACTTAGCATTTTACACATTTGCCAATTCTTGCACTAGTAACAATATGCACTAAAAAAACTGAAAAACAAAAGAAATCATTTCAATTTTCACAAACATTTGCCTGACACTTTCCCTCTATCATTGCCAACTTTAGTGGCCGGATACCTTGATTTCAAAAGTGCTCAATTAATTGTGAAGAGCCTATAAAATTACTTCTAGCACATCTAAGCCACTTGACACATACTGAAACAAGTATCACAAGGATTCATCACTCAGAGAATTTCTGCTTCAGTCAGGTGGAGGACAATGAATAACTTTACTCCCTACTGAAGACATCAAGTTCAAGGACCACAATACAGTACTATAGTAGCTATTGGTCTATTTCTTCCTTTTTCTGCCTATCAGTCCCTGTGTCCCCTACAGAGGACATGTTGCAGATGAAGGAAAAATATGACAAGAACTGTACACATTTAAGATCATTGCCGAATGTGGTCAGTATGTTCTCTGTCGTTAACGTAATTTGTGGAACATTTATACGGCTCTGGATAGTGAGTAGTTTATCCAATGACTCTCAAGCACCAAGCACATATTACGTTGGTTACGTGAATAAGCAAGAGTTGAATCAGGATAAGTACAGGATGAACAAAAATATTATTTCATTCCTAAACTTGAAACTATTAATTAAAGTGGGATTGAAAGGGTTAGAGCTCAAATAATTTTTCACATAATCTAAAAACATTTTCCCTTCCAAGTCCTCCTACGACCCCCACAGTTTTACTTCTGTCTCCAGAAAAAATTATGTAATTTCATTACAAATGTATTTTGGCACTTACGTGAAGGTTTAAAATGAAATGTGTCAGGGCCGCAGTGGCTGCGTTATTAGCCTGTTCGCCTTCCACCAAGGCAATCAAGAATACAATCCTGGATTTTTGCATGTGGGAATTGTGCCAGACAATGCTGACTGTCAGCGGGTTTTCTCTGGGATCTCCCGTTCCCCCCACCCTTTCATTCCAGCACTGCTCCATACTTACCTCAATCATGCTCATCGGCTCTAAAGACCTCGCTGTTAAGAACCACACAAATCTCTACACTCACTCTTTCACTTTATAATGGGACTGTCTGCTGACAATAAAAAAAACTTAAATGACTACAGTACAGCAAACGTTTAACAATGAAATTAAAATTAGAAGCTATGTATGTCCTAAAAAAAAATTTAATAAAAAATCTTGTGGCATAAATTGGTGCTGTGTACCAATACCAAACCTTAATGGCATTAAAAGCAAATAACGTTACACATTTGCTGGTATAAAATATTACATCCTAAGTAATGAAAGAGAAGTGTGATGCGCCACAAGCACTGTCGGATACATATCCAAGCCTCAGCCTCTGGTGCTCTCCTAGTGTACTGTAGCGCCAAATGCCGCCGTTCATTTAGCCTCTGTACCGTGCCTATTCACAAGCGAGTCATCCCAATGCCGCCTGAGAGGCTGACAATCTGCACAACGCTACACTTCAGTCTGAGTGGGTGGGCCCACCCCTTTGCTTGCCTTTCCCTGGCCGGCAGGCACCGAACGTGCACGCTCACCGTGCATAAGGGAAGGTTTCCCCCTCCATGCGGCCTGCGCCAGCCACCCCTCGCTTACCACATCTCACGTGGGTATTTATTCCTTTGCACACCCTCCAGACAGAGCAGTTTGCGAGCAGTTCTGACCGGAGCATCTTCTACAAACTCTCGCTATCTCGCCACGCTTGCCGTACTGCTTGACTTCAGCAGTAGCAATTAGACTTAGCGTGTAACGTTACTATTGTCAGTACTTGTGTTTCTCAACACACTAGGCAGACGCTCTTGTTGCAGGCCCTTCTCCTAACCGCGAGTGTTGGCAACGTGCCTCATCCGTGCCGGGCGTAGTTGTACCGGGGTCTCTCTCGCCCTGAACTTCGATCAATATCTTGGCCGCCCTGCAGCAAACAGTTTGGCAAAGTTGGCTCTTCGTCCATCAGACGTTAGCAGGCACAGGTCAGAGATATAGGTCTTTTAAATTTCTACTGATGGAATAAAAGATATATCTACCAGTTAACCTCTTTTTGGTCCAATCATTTCTCTTTTGCGTTCACCTCCCTTACCCACTTTGCCTACTGTGTGCATATCCACTTACCTACTTCTCTGTACACACACCATCTCCGCGATAGAGTTTCGAACCAAAGTCCTCACTGAAGGGCACTCTCAACCTCTTGTAAGTGTTTGGTGTCTAGACGCAAGCTGGTAACGCCGCTCTCTAGCACCACTGTGGCAAGGGGACAGAATATATCTCTGAGACTCCTAAGGCTTGAGAGCAAATACGTTAAGACATTACGACTCTCAGGCTACAAGCTGGTCACGCCGCCTACTGATAGACGTAGGGTCCTTACATGGGGAACAATGTGAACCCAGAGAGGCGGTTGAGATCTGTAGCTGGTCGCACCGCTCACTCAACTTCCTCTCCCCAAGCCGCTATAGGCCCGAGCACCGCCCCTCATGAAGCGCACGTTCCTACGCCGAACGAGCGATAGGACTCCAGCAGGGGTTTATCCCAAGGTACCGGTCCCAGGAAGAGTAGTTTCATTCCTGGACGGACCATGCCAGAACCTGTCCTTCCCCGCACTGCTACATAATTTTTAATCACCTTACGTTCGTGCCTGCGCCTTCAGGACACCCACTAAATCCCTTAAATAGTAATAATCTATTTTCTTCTTTATTTTTATCCTCTGAATTTAATGTAAGATCTCTGACAGCTGTGTACTTGCAGTTATTCCTAAATGCCCAATCACCGGGCGAGCCATAGAAGGGATAGCATAACCCTCAGTGCCCAGCTACGCGTTCTGATAAGCCCGGGCCAGGCGCCCCCAGAGTGCAACCATGTCGGCCCATACTGCCCCCTTAAAATTCTCGTTAAGGAGACCCTGTTTCTCTGGTCTCTAGAGGGATACTGGGCCTGCACACCTTCCTTCATTTGTCCACGTTGAGTGTACTAGGAGTCAAGTGAACCAAGGAACCACAATAGAACTGATTCATAGCAACTGTTGTAACATACCTCGCTTGTCTGCACCATGTTCGTGATCTCCTCTTTGTACACCTCATCGGACAAGTACTGGCTCTGCAGTAACGGCCAATTGATGGAGCTTCGCATCACGCCCTGCAAATATATGGCAAAGTCTACTTCAAGCATTAGTACATACCAAGCTGGATAGACATAATGAAAATGTGTGCAAGAAAATATGTTCATGCAAAAATATGTGTGTAACCTGTAATTGACATTTTTTGTGTGTGTATGAATATTCTGTTTTACCATCAATGTCAGTACTGTAAACAAGCAGCAAACCTTCACTAAAAGAATTTTGAAGGAACCACAAATGTTGCTTGTTTGTTAAGGTTCTTTACGATGAAGCACCCACACAGAGCTGTGAGAGAAACATCTTCAACTTGCTAGGAGAAAAGGTAACAGATTTTCACCAAGAGCAAGGATGGGTGCAGAGAAAATGGAGGGAAACATGTCGAAGGAAAATAAAAAAAATAAGTTTTTGCCTCTCATAAAATATTCTTGTAACTTTACCTTTCTCCCCCGCCATGTATTTCAGTTTATCATTGATACATCTCTCCCCCTCCTCACTCACTCAGCCAATTTGGCATTGTGTTCCCTAGGAAAGAATGTAGTAAAGAGTGTTGAAGACATCTGCACTAATTTGTCTTTTTATTTTTTTTTGTATCTGTCACTTAAAGTGGCATTATACTTGACCATGTTAAACTGGCTTTCTTCTAAAAGATAACAAACTTCTGCATTAGGAATAAGATCTATCTTCATGGTTACTTCCAACTTTGTTCAAGTCCTGCTTAAGTTCTACTTCCAGGATATTCTTCCATCTCACGCAAACAAAGCTTAACCGAGTTTAGAAGATTACACGGCGCACCACATTCGTGCACACTCATTGTAATAATAATTTCCACAAGAATTATTTCTGCCTAGGCATTACCAACACACATATTTTCTCACTGTTTTTATCAATATTAATTATAAATGAAACATTATAGCTTATTAGTAAAATATATATAAAATTTCAATTTAACAAAAAAGATGGTAGTTTTATGTCAACACAAGCATAAAGTGCTTGTGATACATGGCATATTTAGGAAACAATCAAACACGCCATACATGGTGTGATTTTTCGAAAGGCTTGATTTTAAAAATGTGAAGAAACCACAAATAGACTATAAGGTGAAGTCTGCATGCATAATTTTAATTTGTGTACATAGGTAATTTTTTTTTTAAATTTGGTTGCTTAAAAAATGAACGAGTGAGGTGGCGCAGTGGTAAACCTTAGGACTCATTCTGGAAGACCTGGGTTCGAGTCTCAGTGTGGCCATCTTGATTTTTAGTTTTCCATGCTTCCTAAAATTTGTTCAAGGAAATGTTGGGATGGTTCCATACTACAGTCCATGGCCGATTCCTTCCCCATTTCTGCTTCTGTGAGCAACTTGCTCCATCTCTATAATGACCTCACTGATGGCGAGATGTTAAGCCGTACCTACCTTAGAGGTTCTACTTTATTCGCCTGAAACCTTGGGCTACTTGATACATTCAAAAACTCTGGTACAAAACACAAGTTGTGATTTCCGGAAGGTTGTTTGCTGTTTAAACTTCAGAATCACTGGTATCAAGGAATTAACATTTAAACATCCTTGAAAGTTACACTTACTTCAGTAAAAACCGGTGAGGCAGTGGACCATGACAGGCACGGCACCAATACCAGCGGCTTTGGCCAATTCGTCGCTGCAAGAGAGGCCATCTGAAAAGCAACACAAGCCAACTACAGACGGGATGGAACACGCACATTTCACAGCTTATGGACTATGAAAACACACATTCCTAGGAGATAAGGAGGGAATAACTATACCACATCAGTCCTAAGAAGTCTTCCACGAAGGTTGACAGTTGCCAAAGGCATGTGGTGGCTTACTGATGGCTGGTCCTGCGGTACTTCGCAGCCATTTTTCACCTTACTTGCCTAGGCTGGGGAGAGACATTGCAATCTCTTAACCAACACAATCGCCCCCAGGTTGTTATTCTAACTGGTCAGATCCCCGTCTTAAAAAGGAATGAGGACATCTCACTATCCAGGCAACGATACACCACAATAACTGCAATTTAGTCAGACAAACTTGGAGTGTAACTATTGACAGCTTGGAGACCCAGTCTTTCATGCTCTCTTACACAAAATTTAAATTTTTATCGAATTCGAATGCAACATTTAATGTATGAAAACTCAAGTTTTATTCCAAATGTATTTTGTGTTTAATTATAAATATATATCTAATCTATACAGCAGATAAAATCACATCTATGGTTAGTTCAAACTAAAATTACATTTCCTGCACATATTCTCTATCATTATGTAAATAACAAAATTCCAAGGGTTAGAGCTGGGAAAGTAACCCAGATCTCTATGGTGAGGCGATAACGCTTTCCACAATACATACCACAAAGATGGTTACAAGTAACACGCAGATATGTTAAAATTTCTGGTTAACATTTGCGCACTGTATGAACAGATTATTCAAGAAACAACTTATGTATTAAACTAAACTAAACTCAAATCTAAACACAACAAACATTCAAGGCTAACCAGGGATTTAAACCCAAAACCTAGAGCTCCGAAGGCATTTTACTAACCGCCCCCAAAGAGGTCACCATACTTTGAAGAAAGAAGAGTTGTAGACAGTCCAGAAGTAAACAAAGCTAGAGGGTTAAGGTTTCCACAATGGAGAGTGCAGAGGTGTGGGTGGCTCTTAATGAGGTTTTGAGAGCAGATGAGGATGAAATTGAGCAGTGCTGGAACACAAAGGGACGAGGAAACGGGAGAGATCTCCAAAAAAACCAGCCGACCAGCAGCATTTTCCAACACAATTCTCATGCGAAAAAAAAAACCTGGAGTGACCCCATCGGAATTTGAACCCTGCTTACCTTTGTGGGAGGTGAGCGCCCAACTACAACTGCTACTCCAATTTCCATTCTGGAATAACTTAAAAGTGGCTAATGATGGATACAAATGTATTGTACTATGAACTCACATGGCCACCCATGGACATGCCTGTGATTCCCAGTGGCCCCAGTCCGACACGCTCGCACCAGTGGAGCAAAGCCAGGGATTCCAATATCAGGCAGCCGCCCATCACGAATATGTCGGACACGTTGTTCAGGTTAGAGCGGCTGCAACATACAGCAACGACTGTGAATAAGCTGTGACAACTATGTCAACAACTTGAGTGTCTATATAATTAGTGACAATTTTTAACAGTTTAAATAAGAATAAGTGTATTATATAAGCGTACTGAAAAAATTAATTTCCAAAAAGAAACTTATTTTTTTTAGCAGTCATATGAATTGCACAAATACAAATGACATCAGATAAATTGATTTGCTGGATCGTTCTAGATAAAGGCCCACAGTATTGATGCACATTAAAAATCGGATGAAAAAAATTGATTTACTCGAAATCGATTTTTCATCTTTTGGGCAGATTGTACGTACAAACTTCATTCATATGCAGTGTGGCCAGATGGTGGGAAAGTTCCTATTTTGTTTTAACCTTAGTGGTTGGCAGGAAAGGGAGAAATCTAGTAAAACGGGAATTTTGGCCTTACTGCATTTGTTTAAGTTTTTGTATTAAATTCCATACGCCCAAAAGTTGAGAAAATTTATCATTTTAAGTGACATACAATTGTTGAAACGAAAAACGATTCTTCACAAAATGTATTGATTCCGAAATAAATAAACGTTTTAAATGTCAATCCAAAAATCAATTTTTTTTAGGCAAATTTAATTGATTTTCAAAAAATCAATATTTAATCAGCATCAGTACATCAGATCATGATTACACGCTGTATTTTTTTAAGAGTGAAAATTATACAGCAAAACCCTTTTCTTTACACTTCTCAAGGGATCTTAAAAAATGTTGCAAAATGCAGGGAAGTTTAAAAACAAAAAGGAAATTTACTTGCTGAATTTGCATAATGCGGGACTAAAGAAAATAGGTGTAAACTACAAGAAAGTTTAAATCAAGGGGTGTAAAAAAAAGGGATTCAACTGCAGTTTAAATAGATGTTCAAGATGTGGTTAAAACAAACAGATTTTAGAAATGAGATGGTGGCAATAAAGTGTGAAATGATGCTCTTAGAAAAAAATTAATGCACAGTCAGTTCAGTTACAATGTCGCCAGAAAAGTGAATATGTGAGCCTGAAGCCAATGAGCAGACTTTCCAACTTCATGTCCTGAATAGACAGCCTCGTGACGTGCAGGCATGCAATCAGACAAGTCTTCAATCTTTTCTTAACCTATTTATTGGGAAATGAGCACCATCATGTGTTAAATTTTAGACACAACAAAATTAGATTAGTCGATCCAAAAAAAAATATATATCTTATCCACATTTAAGTTTATCATTCCTTTTAAAATTTTTCAACAGGATTTTGTACAACTCCAATAAAACACTTGAAATCAGAAGCAGTACTTGGAATGCATGACACATACATGTATTTGCAATGTAGTTATGGCCATAATGACAAAAATTATCAGATCAGTATTACCACACGAGGATAATAGGTGAGCCCAATAGTCATCAAAGTACTGGGGCATCCTATTGCAACAAACAGTGCTACCCTATCAAGAATTCAATGACTATATGCAGTTGGACAAAATAATTTTATTTTTAATTAATAAATAATTAAATAGAAATTAATAATAAAATGGGCAGATAAGCTACTAAATATTATTGTCAAAGCGAAACACACACAGGTTTAATTAAATAAATATCACGATTACATACCTATGAAAAAGAAACTGCAGCAACTTGTGAGATTCGTCTTTTGTGTAACACAAAAAATTACATTACAAGTAATTGTAAAACTGCCTACAGTATGTATAATGATTGCAAGTCTCAACCAAGTCAACTACTTTTCCTACTGTGCTGCGCATATATTGAATAAAATGGCACAATATGTTACAAGGGTGATACAAAGAGTTGGCTGTAGTCTCATGATAAACTATTTTACGTGGATCAAAGTTTCCATACTATTTTATTAATTAAAAGTGGGAAAAATATTTAACATCAGGCAAACAAGAAATTAGTATTCAAGTATTTCATTATGGTTGAAATAATTTGGGGATGTGATGTCTGATTCTATGATATCTGCTGATTCTTAAAAAATAATGGATAATAGAGAATCTGTAAATATGTAACTTTGATTAGTTTTCTTCTTCGGAGTGTAAATATTAGTTTCATTATTTGTTTTATTGATTCAAATTGAAATTGTAAATGTTTTTCTCTTGTTTTATTTCAGCATTTTCAACCATTTATAAGGACAAATACTCAAATTATAGAAACATTTGCACAACTCCATCACGTGTGAAATATCCAGAAAAAAATACAAAGTTGTGATACAGATGTTGACCCTTAATTAAAGTACATATTACTTATTATGACAGACGTTGACTTGGAAATATTACTAATCAAAAAAGTCTTTGTCATTTGGGAAAATATTATAATCCTCATACGTCCAATAATTGCGATCGCAAATTGAAAAAATATGTAAGTCCTTTGAACTGAACTCAGTGGTCGACAATCCCCATTTCACATCACTCTTGCAACAGGCACAACGCGCTATTTAATTCATACCAGTCTATGTGGATACTCTCTACCAAGAATAGGAATACAACTATTCACAACTTTATAACTCGTCTAAATGGTTTAAAACATTTCATTCCGTAATTCAAAGATTTCCATGGAAAAATACTTATTTTTTACAACTAACTACAGACAATCCAAAAATGTATAGTTTCGCAAACATAACTTACCTGTCGTAATGTGTCGCACAATCATGCCGAAATGAGTACATAATACATACATTGTTAAATTTAAATACTAGAATCACAACTGTAAATTACATGCACATTTATTTGTGTCATTTATGAAACTAACAATAAATTACTTTTACAAACTAGAAGTGCAGTAAAGCTTGAAAAATAAAAACATAACTTATCTTGGCAATGCATTTCTTTATTCTTTGATTGCAACCACAGTAGAATTTTCTTGTGTGTTTCTGTTTCCAACTTTGCTATTAATAGAGGTTATGTTTACCTGCGTAACATGTTTATTCAACTATATCTACATGGACCGATAAAGTAGTGGGTTAAAATTAGTGCTGTTTAGCAGAATTATATCTAGTGAAGTCTCGAAACATTTTGTAACCAACCCGAGAAATTCAGAATATGCACTTTGTAAAGTATGTGAAGTACCTAAAAATATCCTGTGGAGACAAATCAAAAACCACTTAAAATATGAAGAAGCATCTTGAAAGTCTGGCAAGCTACGTCAATGAGCTGAAACTACCTTACGAATGCTCATTTAAAGGAGATATATTTAGTCAATTTTGTACTTGAAATTAGGAATCTAGAATCGTTAGAAATCTAGAATCAATGTAGGAACCGATAATTGGTATCGGAATAAAAGGTATTGGAAATGTTCAATCGCTAAAATAATTGTTTTAATAATGTGCAGATTGGTGTACACAGCTTGAGTCCTGTTATACAGTAAACGCAGACCTTACTAGTCAGAATTTATTTCCAGAACAAAACTGACTGTATCATTTTGCTTTGGACCCATAGGCAACTGTCGCTTATTAAGACAATGCATGAAATGGGACCCTAAGATGGAAAAGTGATAGAGAAATTAAAGTACTGTATACAAATGCAACTCTTGCAGTATTTGGCGGTTTCCCATCTACAAAACTCTAAACTTATTGAACATGAATCACTGTGGTGGAAGGTCTGTACGTTAATTATGCACTAAGAAAGGTCTTTTTGTCACTGATACAGTACAACATTGTCAAAACTTACATTTATAAAACATTTTACTTATAAATAAGCCACCTTCTCTTGGTCTACGAACATAATAGAAACTTACACAGACAACTGGTGACTCAGCCTGGGGACTTGGCAGCCAAGTTATCTGACATCTCAAAAAATACTTCATTTTCCAAGAGTGACACTCAGAAAGGCTTTGTTACATATACTCAGAATTCTGAAACACTTGTTCTTGTGACAGCAATAACTCTTATCCGTTATGTGCTCTTCATGTGCAGACCTCACATCTACGACAATCATGTGATCTGCACAACCCAGCATTTCTCCCAACCCACAAACACATGATCCCCAGGGAAGAGCAACCACTAACAGATGTACTAAGCACAAGAAAGTGGAATTACTCTAGTGATCAAAGGCACACATTTGATGAAGCTTTAATCTGCTAAAAATAAGCACAGNGCAATCATGTGATCTGCACAACCCAGCATTTCTCCCAACCCACAAACACATGATCCCCAGGGAAGAGCAACCACTAACAGATGTACTACGCACAAGAAAGTGGAATTACTCTAGTGATCAAAGGCACACATTTGATGAAGCTTTAATCTGCTAAAAATAAGCACAGAGGAACTTACATTTGATCTTTCGGTTTTCGCATACCGTAGAATGGGTTTTCGAGAATTATTCCAGCAATTCCTGCTTCTTTCAGCAAGGGTTTTACCATCATCTGACGTCTCCTCCAGAAGCCCTGGAAAATTACATTAAACAAACAATAATAAAGTATGTGCAGTCAAGAAAATTGGTAACTGTTTGGAGATAAGAAAACAATACAAATGCTAAAGAAATGAGTTTTTATTAAAAAAGAAAACCAAGTCAAGTAATATAATTACACTCCCTCCACCTTCCATTTTTAGGTAGTGGCTGGAGAAAGGTACAAAAGTATATTCAAAATGGGAAGGAGTGGGCAGACCATAATATTCACCAACATTTGTGTACCGTCTTCTTACCATTTATGTCCACACCAAGTGATATCACTATCCCAGATGTGTAACAAAACACATCGTACAAAGAACTCCAGAGAATGGGGGCAAGTTACCAGCGGAATGATGCGTTAAATGACACAATGGCGTGGAAGAGATACAGACGAGTCCTGACTACAGGGAATCATCAGCATTATATGCCAACAGCCATGAAAATACTTAGGTCCTCGTTCTACATACAAAAATCTGAAAAAGAAGTAAAGCATCTCCACCTACCTTTTATGTAAGACAATACTACACGTTATAAGAAAATTCTAAACTCCAATACTTAAACAAATATTCTAAATTATACAACAAGCTTACTAATCTATAACCACAAAAATGTACACATTTCTTACTCATGCTTACAAAATGCAAAGAATTTAGAATCACATAAGAGAAATATTAAGCTAAAAGAACATGACTTTCGATATTAAGTAGTACTAAATAATGTCATCCCGAGGACAATTAAATAAAAACATTCTGAAACCCTTCCTTTCAAAACAAAGTATACAGACCGAATTAACAAGTTCAAGGGTTCGTAACAAGTATTGGAAAATTTTGCTATAATATCTTGTCGCTCACTAGCAGTACATCTGTAAGTACCTATTTAGAAAAAGTTCTCATGTTGAATTGCCAACTAATTACTATTCCTATACAAGAATGCGCGGAATGCAGGATGGATACAATTGGGCAAAAAAATATGAAGCCAAAGAAACCAGATACCAATCAGGTGCATGCTACATTTTCTACCCCGGTAGTGTAGAATTTGTGGTTCGAGGGTTGCAGAACCAACCAATTGCCAGACCAACAAAAAATGTTCTACAACTCTGACACTACAGGACATGATGGTTTATTTCCTTGACAAAATGTGCATCTGAAACAGCAACACTACACTACAGAGTACATATTTCCACAATTACACAGTCAAATTGAAGGAGAGAAATGTTTATCATAGGGGAGAAAATCGTTTTAGACTCTACTTATAGGATATTTTTTTTACATGTTGTATCACAATAATCAAAATTTTTTTTTAACATAATTAAAAAAATTATAAAAATTATTATACACCCATTTTACTGCTAAAAACACAACAGGAATATTTTGTTTTATGAATGGAGATAATATGTAACAATAACAAAAAAAATTAAATTGTTTGAAATTATATATGTATTGTCAACAAAGCTATATCGTTATAATTCTAACTTCCCTCTTCAGCTCCTACCAATCAAAACTTGGCTTAGAAGGACTAACAAACTCGATCAACACTACAATACTTAAAGCGGTTGCTATAGGGGAACATAAGCTTTGGAACCACAACTGAATGACGTTACAATTCTAGAACAAGACAAATGTAAACCCTCCACATGTCTCAGATTCTTAATTGTCAGACATTATGGTGTATTCCAAAACAAACTGTGAAATTACCACTTCATTAATTTTACAGAAATGACAGAAAACTGTAAACTGTCTCAGAAACAAAGTTTGTCTTATATTCAGTTATTTATTTTAAACACTGTCATTAAAAATTAAGCCGGTTTATAAACAAAAATGGCTAGTGTCTGCATTAAAAAACTGTGCTCTAATACACCCATGCGACACTTGGGCAACACAGGACTTTCTGGACAGGACACAGAGTTTATTAGCCATTAATTACAGCTAATTATGGCCAGAATTAGAGCTAATTAGGGCCAGAACCAACTCCTGCCACCAAGACTAGGAGTAGACTGCACAGTTTTCCTCCCTACGTCCCATCCTGTCAGGAGCAAGAGACGCG
Organism: Clitarchus hookeri; assembly: GCA_002778355.1. Taxonomy (NCBI): domain Eukaryota; kingdom Metazoa; phylum Arthropoda; class Insecta; order Phasmatodea; family Phasmatidae; genus Clitarchus; species Clitarchus hookeri. Next base: position 191,511 of record NQII01000804.1, read on the forward strand.
TACTCTGCTGAGTAAAACCTTTCACACAAATCCTGTGTTGTATTCATTTTATTGCATTCAATGCTGTAATTTTTCCATTTCCCTCCACACTTACAACTAAAGTAAGATGACACAACTGGACCGTCACTGCATTTTAAATGTCACTTTCCTGCTATTTCCAAAACAAAAAACATAAATTTTGTAGCCTTCTTGGCACTATTTATCTCCTGGTAGGGCTACTATATTAGAGTGGCCACTCCATCAGCACATTACGATTCCAGCTTTTCATATTTTCAGTTTTAATTTGCAAAATACATACTTTAAGACTCAGTTTAAGTGTGTAATCAAATTGCATACATTTTAAAATAACTTAATTTTCATAAAGCAGAAACGTGAAACACTGTATTCCTGAAATATATAAATGACACAACAAGGTTATTTTTTACTTGATAAGATTCTGAACATGTGACTTCTGAGCACCCGTGTGAACAAAATCCCATGTTTGAAGGGTTATACCAAAAAATTGGGAACGAATCCCACAAACCATTTAATTTTACTTTACACTAATCTGTATTGCGAATAAAGTGTGGTAAATCCTATCAACCTATGTAGCTTAGTTTTTATTTTATAAGTCTCTGAACATGCCACTTCGGAGCACCCACGTGAAAAAAATTCAATGTTTAAAGGCTTATAGCAAAAAGTTGGTAATGAGTCCCCCGGACCTTATAATATTACTTTTCACTACTCTGTCTTGCAAATAAAGTGTGGTAGGCCCTATTGACCTACATAGCTAGGTATTTATTTTATAAGTCTCAGAACAGCAACCCTGTCAGCATTCACAATGTAAGCCTCTTCGACAGTTGCAGCACGAGTTGCTCGTGCCATTTTGTGGTTCTTGCGTTGAAGTCCATCAGTTGTTATGCGGCGCGTGACTCACTGTTTGTGCCGTTAAGTTGGATGTCGCTAGACAACGGGTTCGTCGGACTTTCGAAGCTAATTTCACTTCAATGCTTTCAAGATAAAGAGAAACCCAAACCAGATGGTTTCACGATTCAGTGGCCATCCTGTATATTAAGGGCACCGCCTACCTGGTGCCTGAATTGCATTGCAGTGTGTTTGAAATCCATGTTTTTTTTTTTACTAAACCATTAAATGTGTCCCCATTGTAGTGATGCACGAAAAGAAAACACACTTCAGGCGAGGTATGTATAATACCTTCAATACATCATGTACATAATAAACGCTATTCCCAATCCCTGCAACATAGCTAAAAATTGCTTTTTCACACTGCTGTATAATATAATTGTTGGAAACATGTGAAACAATTACAAGGACCTGTACTGAACTTTACTTCAGACTTTCTGCCAATAAAATGATAGGGTAACTGCTTACACCAGCAGATAATGTGACAATGTGGTGAAAATGTTAGGTCAGGTACCATACCTTACCTTAAAATTTATAGAACACTGTCACGTAATCAATCTCACACCTTCCGATAAATTTCACCTCACTTTATGGTAACAGAACATTAAGTTATTATTTTAAAAATAAAACCACCATAACAATGATAAAAGGTGTTTTAATTTTGGTCTTAATTTCAAAATATCTGTTACCAATTCTTAGAAACATTAATTCACTTATTTTATAACTTGAGAAAATGAAAACTCACATGTGCTTCCCACTTGAGGCAGGGTTACGAAGATGAGAGGGGGATGGCATGAAGGGGAACGGGCTGTTCTACTAAGGTACAGACCTGTCGCTCCAGCCAGCCCAAAGAATATATGAGGTGAGATGAGATTGGATGGAGAGACAGCAGAATTAAGATGGGAGAGGAAACAGGAGAGCCCTGAGAAATCCCCCACCACAATGGTGTCTGGCACCATCCTCAAAAAATTCCTGCCTGACAGGACCCGGTACTGAACCGGAGACCCTCAGAAGTGGAGGCCAATGACGAACCAGATGAACCAACTGTTTCTTGTCTTCTATAAACAGAGATTTAGGGGAAAAAATTTGACAAAATACTGGACCAATGCATAGTTAAGCATTATAGGGGTCATCTATTTACTTCAAAGTTCTGAAGAACTACACATACCTAAACAGCAAAAAGAAAAAACAGCATTATGCCAGGTAGTCCTCCATAAGATTTTTTAATGAAAGTTGGCATGCTGTAAAGTGGCAAATACTCTACATAAAGTAATTAAAAACAACCTAAAAAAATTAAAAAACGAAAATTTAAGTTTTGTAAATATACGGCTAGGAACACCTGATTCTCATGAAAGTTCAGTGAGCAGTAGAGTGTTTTTATAAACCACCTCTTCTGTCTCCTCCTACCTCTGCATTCAAGTCCCCTGTCTCCTTTCTCCAAGTATCCATTCTAACAGTTCCTCAAACTCATCCTCCTCCTGTGGTGCATACAGTGTACTTGAACATAGTCGAGAGATTTTGGCTGGGGCTTAACATTAAAGTGAGGGTGAAATGAGGTGAGATGGAGAAGTGGTGGAATACAATGTCAGGGGAAACAGGAGAGACATTAGAAAACCGGTAATTATAAAGAATAGTGACTTTTTTGAAGGAGACAAAGTAGACATAAACAAAATTAATATATTTAGGTTTTGCATGGCTTACCTGTTTGATATTTACGAAGGCTTAGTAATACAATAAGTAGAAATGTGAAAATAAAAAATATAAAATACAAGGAGTCCCGTTCCTTTGTTGACATCGGACGCCATGAGGTATAGTCCTGTAATGCTGCTGTATAGTAAACAAATGTGAATCGACAGTCACCTGTCTGCTGTGTAGATGTTACCATAGGTTAGTTGGCCAGCATATGCTGTACCGTGTGGTTCACGGCAAGTGGAGTGTTGCTGCGAGCGTGAGATGTGACGTCAGAATCTGAACGTGTGAAGGCATGTGACTTAAGAATGGAGAGTGCAAGTACGAGTGCTTCTGTGCACGACAGTCTGCTATGTGGCGGGTGTTACCTGGACGTTAGCCAGTTTATTGAATTAACGTTTCTTTGGCCACTATTGTTTGATTTTATAGTACATCATGGTGTGTTGCTGAGAGAGGTAAAGTGCAACTCATGGACGACATTAGTTGAATTGGCCGAGGACAGTGAATATTTTCACTGTCAACAGTCAGTCAGGACACGTGTCTGTAAGAAATATAGAAAGGTGCTTTCTAATTTTAGAAAACCTTTTCGGCACAGCACGTGGTTTGGAAAAAGTAAATTAAGTGTAGAGTTTATTTGAAAAGCAACATATTTTTTTGTTACTATTCCACATCCGCACCAAGTGTATTAGTAGAACGTGTCATATCAGTATGGTTATTGTCATGGATTGGTCGTCTTTAGTCGCGATGTGATGATTGACTGGTGTATGCGTGAGACAAGGCATAAAATTGAAGGGGGGAGGAGGGCTCTTTCGTTGATGCAGCAAAATTTGAGAAGCGAAAGCATAATAAGGGATGCATCGTCCAGGGGGAGTGGGTTTTCGGCCAGATCGAGATAAGTACTTGTTCCTTTCGTGTTCCTGCCGAAGATCGTACCAGCAGGATACTTCTGCGCATAATCAAGGAATTCATAGAGCCTGGAACGACAATTATAAGCGACTGTTGATGAGCTTATAATTATCTTTCAGGACATGACTATGAGCACCTTCAGGTAAATCATAGTATGAATTTTGTTGATCCAGATACAGGAGCAAACATCAAAAGAACAGAGCATGTGTGGCGGGATGTGAGGCACGGTCTTCCTCTGTACGGCAGGACGATGCCCCACTTCGTGGGGTACCTGGCAGAGTTCATGTTTCGCCATCGGTATCCCGACGAACGCATGCGCATGCGCCACTTCCTACTCACTGCGGGAAAACTGTACCCACCGTCTACTTAGGCAAGTAAATTCACATATGTTTGGACCGTTTTATTATGTAGGATATATGCATATGACAGGTTTTTGCATTTTGTAGTATGTCATCAAGGGTTTAGATATTGCTGGGTATGTAGCTATTTGAAATGTAGCATACCTAACAGAATTCAAACTTACTTCACAATATGTAACTCACAGGTGAACTACCGCACAAAGAAATACGGTATCACGTGTTGGCAAACAGTACCCCTGTATTTACATATGGTGAAATTAGGCAATGTATTTATGTAAGAAAATATAATGATGCACGTTGTACCCCACAATTTCCCTGATCTTCATAGCCCTCCCCATTATCGTATTTGTAGTTTGTATTGATAATATGTTGATGCCCATAGTAAATTAGTGTTTTGTGTAATTAGTAGAATGAAATTATACCTCTCTCCATGATTTTTTCTTTTGTTTTCGGAAAAGTCTCTATTCTTTACAATTACCGGAATGATGTCCACAAAAATTAAGGTGACCGTAATTAAGGCCCAGTTGCTCCCCTTGCATCATTGGCGAAAATGCATGAGACTTACGTGATCTCCTGTGCCTGCGAGATGAAGACACACTGGCTTGTAATGGTCTGAGTTCCATTTCTTTGGCAACACGACCTGAAAGTGGGCTGTCTCAGCCTCTGGGGGGAGCAGTCCTGGAAGGTGCTGCACGAATGGGGACACAAACTGTCCTTCAAGCAGAGTAATCTCAGATCCCACTTCCTCCTGTTCATACACAACACAATCAGCGATACCTTTCTTTACAATTTAAATCGTTAACAAGTAGATGAGGTAAAAAAACTTGCATGTGACCCTTTTTGGACAGTAGTAAATGTCAAAAGATTGGCATATGCTATCACTTGAATCAGTAATTATTAATAAATGTGATTTTTTCTTTACAACTCAATTTTAAAAGGACTGATATTTTTTTTTAAGAGGAACCCAGCTACCGTACATGAATATTCATAAAACTGTTTTAGACTATTACTAAAAATCTGACTTAGGGCTAGTCTACAGCCAATATTTCACCTTAATAAATAAAAGAGGGTTGACTCCCTTTCGAAACACGCAAACACCATCAATTAACAAATACATGAAACGTAACACAAAAAAAAATTAGGTTGGCTATTTTTGTGCATACCCATAGCCAATTAAGGCGACTGCCATACTTCTCTGTAAGCTGCAATGTGAAATGTGTGAAACACAATATTATAAGGGTAATTATTAAGTTTAGGGGCTTTTCTAAAAAACACAAAAAAAAATTCAAAATTATGATATATTTCTACTCTACTAATCACGTAGAACACGAATATACTAGGGGCGCTGCTTAAAAATAAGTACAACATATAAAAAAAAATTGAAGAAAATTGCGAAATGAGCAGTATAGCCAGTTTGTTTACGTTTTAGAACGAAATGTCCTAGACCAACAAAAGTTGCATTAATGGGTTCTGCACAGCTTACCTTGTTCATATTCAAGAGGGCGTAATGTTAAAATAAGTAGAACATATTAAAAAAACTTGCGAAATATGTTTGTTTACGTCTATTAATGTCAGAGGACTTATACCAGCTCCCACCTAGGCGAGTAAAATTACATTCTTTTGGTGTGTTTTACGGTTCCTTTAAATCCCTACAATTGTACATTCGTAGTTTAGTATAAAACCCANAAACGGTAATTATCTAGTTTAGGGGCTTTTCTGAAAAACACAATAAAAATTTAGAATTATGATATATTTCTACTCTACTAATGATGCAGAACACGAATATACTAGGGGCACTGCTTAAAAATAAGTACAACATATTTTTAAAAATTGAACAAGTTTGTGAGATGACTGTTTCTGACAGTTTGTTTACGTTTATGNCTGCTTAAAAATAAGTACAACATATAAAAAAAAATTGAAGAAAATTGCGAAATGAGCAGTATAGCCAGTTTGTTTACGTTTTAGAACGAAATGTCCTAGACCAACAAAAGTTGCATTAATGGGTTCTGCACAGCTTACCTTGTTCATATTCAAGAGGGCGTAATGTTAAAATAAGTAGAACATATTTAAAAAACTTGCGAAATATGTTTGTTTACGTCTATTAATGTCAGAGGACTTATACCAGCTCCCACCTAGGCGAGNATTGAAGCCCCCTACCTAGGTGAGTCAATTTACATTCTTTTGGTGTGTTTTACGGTTCCTTTAAATCCCTGCAATCCTACATTCGTATTTTAGTGTAAAACCCAAACATCCTAGGTTAGTGTAAAACCCAACTATCCTAGGTTAGTTTAAAACCCTAACATCATAGGTTAGTGTAAAACCCAACAATCCTAGGTTAGTTTAAAAATGTAAAATAGTGATTCGCCCATCGTGGGGTTAGGTTTTGTTAGGTTAGGTGGGCACATATTACGAAATTAGTCGGACGTTAATGCCCCTAGTATATTCGTGTTCTGCATCATTAGTAGAGTAGAAATATATCATAATTTTAAATTTTTATTGTGTTTTTCAGAAAAGCCCCTAAACTAGATAATTACCCATATTTGTGGATCGTATTGGTAATACGTTAATGCCCCTAGTAAATTCGTGTTCTGAGTAATTAGTAGAGAGGTAATATACCACTTTCCATTTTTTCCTTTTATTTACACAAAAGCCGGTACTGTGAACAGTTACCAAAGGCGTTCTCTGCAAAAGGCGCTCTTAAAATTCAGGCAAGACCTAAAAATGATTACCACAATGTAAACACACACAAAGATTCATTTAAAAGAAAAAAAGTAAACAACACTAGCATAGCACCTACTTTGACAATAGTTATTGGATGATCCCTCTGCACCAATTCGAAACACATTTCACGTTTAGACACCACTTTCCGAAACTCAAACAACCTAAAAAATTCAAATAAGGTTAATAAATACTAATTAGAGTATGGGTCACTGAGTAGACTATACCCACTAATACATAACATGAATTGAATTTACCTTTTTAAGTTATCTGGATTACCCCAACCTTTTCGAAAAAATTTCGTTTGCAAAATTGTTCGGTACACATGATCCAAACGGCTACCTGTCATTTCCAAAATACGAAATACGTCATAATTTTACTTTAACATAACCTAACTAATTGAAATTAGATATCACTGTTCAAAGTTTTTTGTCTATGGAATTATTAAAAAGCAAAACCATAGCCAAACCCAAGAGTATTTTCTTTCAGCCATAAGTTGCCGGTCAATTGTGATGCCGGGCAAATACTCGGCCTCACGAACTAAGGGCCTATTTTGACAGTTTTGAAGGAAATCATTTTTATGGCGGTTTTACGTTCGACTTAGAAGAAACCTTTAGCGGTTGGTTTAGAATAGATACCGATGTTTTCAAGAGTATTATTTATGACTGGGGTCTGCGGGACGTATACGGGTCGGGTGCGTTCTTGAAATAACTTATCATTATTATTTATATATTTAGTATAAGTCAAGATAACGTAGGCAATCAGAACATGACGGTAGTGTTTTTAGCAAGTAAATGAATTTAAAGATTTAATTTATATTTTTTGTAACGTGAAATCGCATGCAACGAATTATTTTAATAGCGAGATAGTAACTTCTTTAACTAAAGAACTCCTTATCGTCATGATTTATTTCTTTGAAGAGATTACAGAATTCGCTTTATTTACCCTATTATGAGGACATAGAGAGATGTACAAAATAGCTGTTAAAACATGTATTTATTGTTTGTTTTATTGCAACCACTTGATCAATTATCCATACATATTAGTATGTACATAGATTTTGGACAAGACATACAAATCTAATAATATAAGCTTACAATGGACATATCTTATACATATTCAAGCTGGGTTGACAGGATGTCGTGGTCTCAAGGCGGGTAGAAGGAAAGTTTAGACTTACCATACCAGATTTTCAGAGGGGATCGGAGAATTATATAGCGTGCCAAAGTAAGAAACTATTTTAGGGTATGGAACATTCACCCACGTGGCTCCTCCTGACATCACCCCACGACGAGGTGACATAATGATGAAATATTTCCGTTACAACTACCTTAACCAGAGTGTTGGTCCTCTCATACACCACTAAATGTTGAGTGATATTGTTGGATCCCTATATCCAATTAGCGGTACCTGAGTGGTCGGGGATAGTAATGCGGAAGTCGTCCGTCGACTATGTTAAGAAAAATCAAAATATTACACAAGATTCTTATTTTGAATAGCATGGGCCCCATCTCAAAGCTTGAGCACGAAGTCACAGTTCTCAGGATCGTGGGCCGAACGACCACGAGGCTGCATTCCATGACACACACTGTACAAATTTGCTGGAAAACTTAAAGTATAGCAGGGGTATTCAGGCTCCCCAGCATGCCTCAGTATTACCATTTGCCTTGTAAATTAAGGATGTCTCCTTGAGACGTCGATGAGTTCCTAGATAGGGTCATGGTCCGAAATAAAACACTTGTTGAGAACTCACAAGTTTCTGTTAACTCAAGTAAATTGTATTGCCGAATAGTGTACACAGTTACATGTATACAATGCAAATTAAAGTGGACCTGACTCACAAGGCCTTCCAGCGATTGTTACTGTACAAAAAAAAGTAATTAAACCTCTGTGGTCGGTAAATTGAGCTGACGGCGGGGTACTGCGAACGCGGGGAAGACTGTTGGTAAACTAAGTAAAAACATTCCAGTAAATAACCTTAACCTTTTGCCGTTAAGTGTTCAGAACAACGCATGGAAGTCCCCTGCGACACGATGCACGTGCAGCACCTAAGACCCATGTAATCAGACCACTGATGGTAACACAAGGCGAGCCATGTCCTCGACGAGAGCTCATATTATCACGCGAGATATCTTAGTTGACTGGTCTCATTACATGAGCACGTAGAACATACAGACAATAGCACCCTTCGACAATCGGAATGGACATCCCTTAGCTTGAGGGGAGTTCAGAATTCTTTCTTAAGCACTTATTTAAATACAAAACATGATTTAGGTCTGTTAAGGTTTGGGGCACTCTATCACCGGATTGGTCAGGCTGAAAGAAATACTAATTATTTCCCATGTCACTAAATGGCTTGATTAGACACACAATTACATAGGGAACATTATAAAGAACACTTTAAATACCGTAGCCTTGGTACTCTACATTTCATCAAATATGCATGTGGCAGGCATTTATTCTGTGTTATCGAAATCCCCTAAAGTTTATTTCACGAACATTTACTCGTGGGAGAGAAATACTAATGCCATTTAACACACATTCTAACATTTGATTCCTATCCTAATTACACATATCTCTCTAGTGACACCACAGGCACTCGGTTGAATCACTACATATCGGGCCATGACCCATTGCCAAGTGAACTATGCGGACACACATCGGGACGCACAACATGCGTATTCAGCGGGCCACACTATTGCAGCGCCTGTGGACCGATAACGTGATGACAGTGGTTGTGCCCGACCATGTAGGAGTGGTCCACATCAATATGCCAGATACACCATAGATAGGTAGGTAGATTACCCAAAAATACACCAACTGTTCTGAAAAATGCAACATTAAGAGGAATACTTGTGATTGAAATGAACTTTAAAGCGAAGATTAGGTACATGGCAAAACACAATTGATTAGATTTACAGAACTCTACTTGATCTATGTCCTTGAGAATTCAGTATTGTGTGATGCCCCTATGTGCTGCAATAAGAGCCACTAAACATCATGGCATGGGTTCTAAGAGGACCTGGATATGTTCATAGCGAATCTCCTTCCATGCTGTTTGTATGTGAGTCCATTAGGTATCAGCAGTGGTTGCTGGAGAATGTAGACGAGCAAGTCACCGATCAACCATGTTTCAGATATGTTTGATGGGTGACATGTCAGGCAAAAGTGCAGGCTGAGGAAGCAGTGGTAGCCATCGTTCATTGAAGAAGGCTTGCACATTCCACGCCACATGTTGCCGGGAATTGTCCTGCTGAAATATGGCACATGGATTCGCATGAAGGAAGGGCAGTATCTCGGGCACAAAAACCTCCCTGATATAGTAGTTTTGGTTCCAATTGCTCTTAATGAGTAGGAATTGAGATTGCTTGTTGTATTTAATGACATCCCAAACCATCACACTTGGCATTTGACCGCAATGCTGCTCCACAATGCAGGCTGCCAGATTGCGGTCAACACAGTAGCATCTAACACATATGCAGCTATCATTATATGACAGGTTAAAGTAGGACTCATCCGAAAACACCATATTTTGGTACTCAGCATGCCAGTGATGGTATTCAAGTGCCCATTGCATTCTGAGGCATTTGTGGATTCTGGACAATGTAGCCTATGCAATGGAATGTATGCCACCTGTCAAGCCAGCAGCAGATGTCGTCAAACCATCGATGCACCCATTGTAGTGCTCCAGAGTGGAACCAACACTTTGGACAAAGCTGTATGGTCCTTGTACGACCATGCAGACAAGATTACGGTCATCCGATACTGTTGTCACACTGTATGGTCCAGTACACACTCTTAGTTGCATACAATCCTCTTCTATCCACTGGTTCCACACACACATATAACTGTCGTAAAAGCGTGCCCTATACGAGCCGAAATGTCATGGTAATGCAAACCCATTCCGTGGAGACCGATCATTCTACTATATTCGAACTCACTCACATGCTGATATGGGTCTCTTTGATGTCGACGAAGCATACTGGCACTTGCTTTCATATCGTTTGATGGCTCTTCACTGATTGAGCATGGTGTAATACTGATATTTCTGATCACTCACGAGAGGGCGCTGCTGGGCATACATGTATATCATGTCTCTGGAATTGTAATAATTTCTGTTCTACAAATCCTCCGAGTTTGGATTCATTTGAGGCATTCTTTATGGGTGTTGCAATTTTCTCAAACAATAGTGGTTTTGCAAAGCCATGAATCGGCACAATGTGAAGAAAAATACACGCCTGAATTTGCACGAATTTTGATACCGAAACAACCCTCGTTAGTGGCACTTACACGAGTGTAATAGCTTAGGTGCTTTACCGACCTATACGGAAAAATGTCACTGGCCTATAGAAATTATAGGTAGTTAAATCCCCGGGGTAATATGAGCTGGCAGGACTGGGTGCAGTATGGTCTCCGGACTAAATGGAAAAGAATTAACTTCCATACAAATTCATTACTATTGAAAAACTTAATGCTCGATGCAAGAATTTTGAAGGCCAGGAGACACTTGGCGTGTGGTCTGTCACGACTAGTGTTCAAAGCCAACTCCGTCATGTCAGTGTCTGTCGAGATCACCACTCAAAGGCGGGCCAGCAGGATGAGAAAATACCTAAACACTTGAATAGCAAAAATAAATAAACACAAATACAATTAACGCAGTTAAAATAATATACGAGTTCCTTGATACTAATTTGAACAAGCAAATCACATGTAAAAATTAAATGTGTCGGTATTAAATTTATTTAGTGATGTTATTTTTATTGTAGCTGACACTGTTTTCCCAGTCTGCAGCTTATCTAAATATGTTACTGATACACTTGGAAATATTCTCGAACAATTATTAACATACATTGCACATCCTTGTTTTACAGAACTCAGGGGGCAGCAGTAGATGGTTCGCATTGGGCGAGTCCATTCTCACATCGGGAGGGGCGTGGAAAACAATGCTCAATTAAGTTAAAAACAAAGCTAATTTCACCCACTCTGTAAATTAGTGTGTTTAAACTATGGCTTTCCACTTCATACATTTTTACATTACTTTAACACACTAACATTGCATGCATATGACATGCACTAGGGCATAAACATAGATTGAAAGAGGCCACATAAATTGTTGCTGAATCAGTGAAACCATTGTGACCCTATCGCTGCACTCATTTCCCCAGTGGTATTCTTACTGCGGACTTCTCCTGGTTTTGTTGGTCGACCCTAATTATCACACCCTCAAAAGCAGTCTCTTGAAGGCATGAAAATTGGATGGCCACCTGACTTCGGTGGTGCTTAAAGAGTATCATAGATGGGGTGCACTCTAGCACACGTAACCAGTAATAGAGTCAGGGATGGGTGACTGCTGCGTTTGGGTAGATATGTCCACAGTAGAGGGCACATCTTAGCTTTGTTGCTTTAGCAAGACAAGCATGCCAACAGAGGAGGTACTCGTCATATATCATACACCCTCTCATTCAACCCGGAAGCTCTTCGTCCACTGCAGCCCGTGGATACCTGCTGCCTCATAGTAGCAGCAGAACTGTGTTCGATGTGACCCTCGCCGAGGCCGCAGGTGGTATGGGCCTCAGGAGCCGATGTGGTGAGTCGCAGTAGGAGCCCTGTTGATGTGGTGTCGTTGCGGTTGAGAGGAAAGTGGGTGGCCTCCGCTCGCTGTGCGGGATGATAGCAGAGGGCGACAGAGATGCTTGGGGCTGTGGAGGGCCATTGGAACCCTAGTCCATCTCGGTCTTTTCGATACTGCTGCAGGATGTGAAGTGAGGCTTGCGGCACGGCTGCACGAGATGCTGGGTGAGTGGTTGTGCATCCCAAATATGCTGTGGATACATTCTCACTGCTTGCTCTCTGGATGCCTCAATGTTTCAGTTGGATGTGGGATGTTCCGACAGCATGGCAGCGTCTCTTCTCAGGGGAGATGCCGACCGAACCGTGGCCTCTATAATTTACAGGTGGTTACATCACCCCTGTGGTAAGAGCTGGCAGGATTAGGAGTGGCATGGGCTTGGGAATAAACGAGAAAGAATTTGCTCCCAAAAAAGTAATTACTATTGAAAAACTAAATGGTCGATGCAATAATGTTGAAGGCTTGGAGACACGTGGCATGTGATCGCTCCCGACAAGTGATCGAAGACAACTCCAACATGGTGGTGTCCGTGAGATCACCACTCAAATACGAGCCAGCGTGTTGAGAAAATAGCTTATCACTTTAATAGAAAAAAAAAAGCCAAGTACAATTGCCCTAGCTAAATGACATACAGGATCCTTGATACTAATTTTCATAAGCAAATTTCATTTAAAAATTAAATGTGTTGGTATTGTATTTATTTAGCACAGTAATTTTTATTGGATTGGTGATGTCTTTCCCAGTCTGTTGCTTATCTAAAATCTAAATATGTTACAGTGACTGGCTGTTGTGGTCTCAGGAGCAGGAAGAAAGGAGGTTTAACTTATGGTACCAGGTTATGGAATACTTTACGAGTTGTGAAGGGCAACAGAGCTTGAGAGACCCATTTACGGCGTGGGCTGTTCACTAGGTGGCTCTTCCTGAGTTTATGCGCGATGAGGTGACATCGTCATAATGATGTATAGTCCTGTTTATACTTAACTAACGAAAGTGTTGGCCCTCACATATGACTCTAAATATCACGCGAGACTCTTAGATGGCTTTCTCACATGCCAAAAACATGCTAGGTTAGACACAATTAGGTGCAGTGAAGCAGTGGGTAGAATATTTAAAATGGTTATATGGACGTGAAACAGCCGGCAGTGAAATAAACACAATCACTTTCACTAAATTGACTTTTTCTCACTGAAATCCCCTCCGAAGAAGAATGTGCAATGGTCTAGGGCCTATGGCATGGTAGCAGCCTATACAGAATAAAATGGCATGTGGCTGAAGAAAGAAAATCAAGCATGTTACTCCCCTGTCGCGATTCGAGGTGACAGGGTGGAGAGTGGCATGCTCCTCGGACTATGCAAAGAGAGATAATTAAGTTCCAGACAAAATCGACGCTATTGATACGCAACATGATTATCGCAAAGAAGTTATAGAGCTCGGGGGCGCACGGTGCGTGTCCACTCTTGTTAAGTGCATAGAATCAATTGAACGAGAATGGCGGAGTCCACTAGGACCCAAGCTTGTAAGTGCGCCAGTTTACATTAAAATACACTGGCACTTTCGTTAAAGAAGTATACAAACACAAACTAAATGCAATAGAAAACATAATACCCTTACTCATTAATTTGCGAGAGTAAATTAAGCATAAAAATAAAATGTATTGGTATCAAAATATTTAAGCAACATAAATTGGTCTAGCCTCTGGGATGTCTCTGCTAATCCGTTGCATGTTGAGCTGATTTGTTTACAAATTAAACACTTAAAAGAATTTAAACAAAAATTATATGGACCCATATTTTCACATAATATTGGGAGCAGCAGATGGCTCGTAGTGGATGAGTCCATTCTTAATCCAAGAAGGGTTTGAAGTTTGGGTGGGGGGGCCGCTTGATTAAGCATTAAACAAGGCAAGGTTTTTTATAGAACACACACACGTGATTTGATATTGTCTTTTGGATATCAATATTTTTACGGGTTGTTAGCACACTCGCACATCATGTCACAACAAATGCACAGTGACATGACTATGGGAACAAGGGGGTGGGGGGAGCACAAACAAATGTGTTTCGGGAGCACTATAACCACTGTGCCCCACTCGGTGCATTCATTTCCTCGCAGTATTTTTACTGGAATTTTTCGTGGCAAAATTGGTAGGCCCGAATTATCACACAATCAAAAGATGTCTCTGGAAGGGCGTGAAAATGGGATGGTCACCTGACTCCAGCTGTATTCTGGGTGTAGTAAAGGTGGGGTGCTCACCTGTGAACGTTTCCCATGTTAGAAATCATGGAGAGGGTGATCGCCGTGATCGAGCCGACTTTTCCCTAAAAGAGGGCATGTCCTAACTTTGCTGGAATAGTGGACGAATGGGCTAAGAACGGAGGGACGCATCATGCATACACTGATACAATTAGCAGTATTTTTCAACAATTATTAAAATATCTTGCATCATTTTTTATTGAGCTAAAGAATGGCATTGGATGGCTCACGATGGGCGAGCGCATTCTCTTCCAGTAATGGGCGTGTGTAACCATTCCCGATTAAGGTAAAAATTATCTAATTTAACAGACTCTGTAAACGGTGACTTTGTGCTTCATACATCTTAACATGACTCTAAGACACTAACAATGCACACACATTGTGGCATAAACATGGTTACACGAAAGGTTGCTGGAGCAATGTAATCGTTGTGACCACCTCACAGCATTTATTATCCCAGTGGTATTATTACAGGAGATTTCTCTTGGTTTTGTCGGTCGACGCGAAGTATAACCCAACCTAAAAAGCTGCCTCTTGAGGTAATGAAAGTGGGGCAGCCACATGACTCTGTATGTGATTGGAGAGTAGCATAGATGGGGTGCACTCTAGCACAGCTCACCAATTCTGGAACCGGAAACGAGTGGGTGCTGCGTTTATGTATATCCGTCCCCAGTAGAGGGAACATCGTAGCTATGCTGATCTAGTGGGACGAACGCGCTAAGGAAGGAGAGACACATGAAGCATGATACGACCATCTCCCTGGAGACCATTCGTTTGCTGCAGCCCATGGATACTTGCTGACCCTTATTGCACGCAGGGGCCGTGGG